>PISX010007269.1:0-90459 GCA_004024625.1 Mellivora capensis | reverse complement strand
AGAGTATATTAAATCATTAGCAGAAACTTTGCTGCCTGCTGATTTTACAATGCAGGCAATGAAATTCATTGCAGAAGCAAAATAGGGCCAATAATATAATTACAGCGCTCTGCCTATGCAGTCAGAGCTAATGCTATTATTTGACATTGCAAGGCTGTGTTTTTTCCCCAGAGTCTTGGTGCAGACAAGGTTCGCCCTAATTGGTTCCAAAGCACAACCTCCCCACTACAATCTTTCCTCAGGACCAGTAATGTTAATTTCCACACGACTGTAAATAGTATTTGCAAACAATACAAACATGGTAATAAGAGGCTAGGTGGGTAATTAATGTGGTTACAAAGTAGCTTATTTGCATTTTTATTTAAAAACGGCCTTCTTTAAAAAGCAGCTCAGATTTCTCTTTGCAAAAGGAGCCTTGGTTAAAGAGTACAACAGTAATTACTCTCTTTAGGGGTTCCTTTATATGTCCTTCAGGGAATTAGAATGAAAAGATAAGCAGAATTATAAAGGAAATCATGTAAAATATGAAATGTACTATAAACACTTAGTAGTGTATTTACCATAGCTAGGCCTACCTTTTTCATTAATGGAATATTTTAACCAACTTATAATACATTCAAATTAATTGTAGATATGGCTAAAAGGTACAATCATCTAGTTAAACTTTTTTTTAAGATATAGTATTATAAGATTTTCTATGCCCTTACAATAAATTCCACATGATCTTCTCCTGCCAAAAAGTGCCCTGAATAGGGCAAAGGTGACCATCTGAGATAAAACACAGATCTCTGCTCTTTGTCTAAACAAAAGGAAACTAGAATGTTAGAATAATAGATACTTCTATCTTTTTTTGGTTTATGTCTTCCATTCCTGGGCACAAGACACAGGAAGTGAGGAAACAAATTCAATAGCTGATTTGGAATGGAATTCAGGTTTTTTTCTCATATCATTCCCAACTGTAACATGTGGAAATTGGGAAATTGCTAGAAGGTGGCCAGTGGTCACGACCATTCAGCAGCTGACATACCTGAATTCATTTGGAGGCCATTTAGTCATCCCCTATGAACCAGTGGGAGGGGAACCAGGAGCTGGGTCACAGAGATGATTAGTCACATCCCTATTCCTCAAGGAGTTCAGGCATTCTTTGGTAAACCTGTGACATGGGGATCCTGTCAGGCTTAATGAAGGGATAAGTTCCAGTCAGTCTGCAGGCCCTGGGAAAAGTTTCACGTACGGCATAATGCTCAAGGAACAGAAAGAGGATCAGGGTCTGAACAACAGAAGGATGGAGCTCTGCAGGTGAACTGACGGCACATACCAAGGTACTGGGGCACAGAATAGCTTGATGGGTCTGGGACCTGGGTGGGGGAATATTCAGCAGGATCTTTAGTTAACAGAAGGCAGAAAAAGCTCTAAGTGCAGATGTCAGCCAGGTAACAACCCCAATTCACTTATTCCGTCAACAAATTTTATTAAATAGGGCTTGCCAATTTGCAAAAATTTGTCCGCCATGCAAACGCATGTTCTACTGGGGAGAGGCAGTCAAGAACCAATAAATATGACACATGAGAAGATTACATAAAATGTTAGCACATTGTAAGTCCCAAGAATGAAAGAGAAGGAAGTCTAAGAGGCTCAGGAGTGAGGGTAGAACCAGGCAGGAGTAGCACTTATGGAGTAGCAGAGCAGGGGCTGGAGGGAGGGCCTCCCTGCCAGAGCCGCTACTCAGTCCCAGCTAATTCTTGCCATGTCTTCCAGTATTTTTAAGAGTAGCCAGATTTTTGGATTCTTAAGTGATATCTTACTTTTTTGTTTTTAATTAAATCACAAACATGTCACCCAGGAAGCAGCTACAGTAAACCCATCTGCAGAAGATCAAGGTCACAAAGCTCATGGACTTAAAAGGGGAAGCAGGTTGGTTTTCAAAAGTAAATCTTAAAAAGGTGCATCTTCACTCGCACTCGACCCTCCCAAAATTACAACAACAACAACAAAATAAAACAAATTATTTTTGGCTAAGACTGCCCCCCTCTTCATTTAAGCAACTGTATCCACGCAAATCCCCTGTAATGTTGCCACTACTTCACTCCCAGGTCTTGCCATCCTCCAAACATTGGTATTTTTCACAGGACGTATCATGGTGCTGCAGCCACAGAAGACCACTACTTGGTGTTGTTTTGAAAATAGTCACCAGGTGAAATTTATTTATACTTTAGACTGAATTCAGAGGCTGCAATGATGTTTTAAATATGATTTCAAAATACCTGAGAAAAGCAGAAAGCAATGAAGTGGAAGAGAAGGATAATAAGTTTATGACATCCAAGTAAATATATCCAGAAAACTGGGTCATTTATACCAGAACTGCAATCTTTTCTGTTAAAATATGCAAACGACAGTATGAAAAATGGTTTGTGATTTTAAAGAAATATAGCACTACAAACGTCAGTGTGAGGGAACTCAATAACACTTAATGAAACTTTGGATTTCAAATTAATTACTGATTGACTAAGGCATCTAGAGGGAAAACAGCCTCGATTAGAGAAGTCTGGGAAAGGCCGTAAATTTGAATGCTTCTTTCAAGGACTATGAACTGGTATTTCCTACTTAGGCCTTTATTGCTAGGTTAATGGGATGCTGGTCACTGCAAAGACCACTGGTTTCATTCTCAGAAACAAGACTAGTCAATATTTTCCTTACTCTTTCAGATCTTCCTCCCTCCCTCCCTCCCTCCCTCCCTTCCTTCCTTCCTTCCTTCCTTCGGCATGTGTGTATTTAAGACATGCTAAAAAGAGTTTAAAGTGAAAGGATAACCAAATTGGTGAAGCAGTATTTTAGGAAAGATAAATGGTACCAGTGTTAAGAAACTCATATCTGGTGTACTGTATTTTAGATTCACAGTTAGTGTTCCCTCCTTGCCTCTGCTATGCTTTCTTGAAGGTGTAATACACCTTCCAGCCCCATGGATGTCAGTCTTGGCCATGAGACTTGATGCGGCTATTGGAACATGAAGCAGACATAAGCTACGTCAGGGTCTAAGCAAAAGTCCCTTGAGCTTTGCCCTCTGTCGTGAGAACAGCATGGCCCTAGTGACTTCTCCTGCAAGCTAGGTCCTGGACTGAGAAGTCGTGAGAAACAGCCCAGGGAAGCCCAGCTAAGACAGCAGAACCTCAGCCCTCATGTGTCATGAGCAAGGAAATACACATTTGTTTTCGTCAGATCTTGAAAATTTTGTAATTGCTTGTTATAGCAGCAAAGGCTGACTCAGACACTATCCTTGCCAATGAGATTTCTACCACAAGATTCAAATCATTCTGGTGTATTTTACATAAGTCACAGAACTCATCATATTTAACTACAGCAGCACTAGGACCATAATAAATTCTCATCTAATGGATAAAGCTTTTTTTTTTTTAATAGTTATTGCCACAACATGGGCAAAGAAGAGAACATTTTGACCACTATCAATAGTAAGGGCATTAGAGTAACAAATGGTCACTGGCTGAAAACAACAAGAGGCCAGGGTGCCCTGGGATTGAGCCCCGCATCAGGCTCCCTGCTCTGTGGGGAGTCTGATTTTCCCTTTCCCTCTGCCTGCTGCTCCCCCTGCTTATGCTCTTTGTCAAAAAAGTAAAATCTTTTTTTTTTAATTTATTTATTTGTCAGAGAGAGAGTGAGCACAGGCAGACAGAGTGGCAGGCAGAGGCAGAGGGAGAAGCAGGCTCCCTGCCGAGCAAGGAGCCCGATGTGGGACTCGATCCCAGGACACTGGGAACATGACCTGAGCCGAAGGCAGCTGCTTAACCAACTGAGCCACCCAGGCGTCCCAAAAGTAAAATCTTTAAAAAGAAAAAAGACCAGTAGTATTACAAAGTGTTTACTATGAACCACATACTGTTCTAAGTTGTTATGAGTACCCACTATTTTCTCACAAAAACCCAGGGACATGGGACTTATTTTTATTACTCTTTTATGTATTTGTTTAAAGATTTTATTTGTTTATTTACCAGAGAGAGAGAGAGAGAGAACGAAAGAGGGAGGGAGGGAGAGCCCAAGAGTACAAACAGAGGGTGCAGCAGGCAGTGGGAGAAGCAGGCTCCCGGCTGAGCAGAGAGCCCAATGCAGAACTCGATCCCAGACTCTGGGATCATGACCTGAGCCGAAGGCAGATGCCTAAGCAGCTGAGCCACCCAGCTGTCCCTTATTCTCCTTCTCCATATGAAGAAACAGAAACAGGTTAACTAAAGTGCCCTAAAGGATAAATAAACAGCCTCATCTTTGTTATCCTCCCTATAATTGTGGGCTATTCCTTACCAAATTGGCGCTCTCTGTGTCCTACTTGCAATATAACCAAAGCGAATTAATTAAAAACATTCTAAGCACAAGCATTCCATCATTTCTCAGCTAAGTTGCTCCTGTGGTCAAATACCCTGGAAATTCTGAGAACCACTCCGGTCCTTATTCCAATTCATTTTTCCACATAGCTGCACTTTCTAGTCTTCCTTGTACCACTCTGAAATGCCATTCTCAAATCCAGCCTCAGATAGGCATCCCTTCCAAGGATCAAGAACCTGCCTTGCTATAAATCCCTATCCACAACCTGCCCCATGTAGGAAATCCATGTTAATTCCCCCAAACTGGAGCTATAAAAACAGCAATCATGTACAGGAGAAAAAAAGAGAGACTGAAAGGAATAAAATGGAATTAACATATTTATGTGGGATATTATATATAATGTATACAAAACAGGTTTCCGAGGTTTTTACAATGGAAATTTCTAAAATATTGAGACCATCTGATATGTTTTTGGAGCATTTTGTTCAAAGCTCAAATACATATATTAGAAACTCATTATTCTGCTATTTTCAATTGGAAGGAATATATTTTTCTACATTCCCTGTGACTAGAAGATCACCCAAGCTAGTGAATTCAACTCAACTGCATGGCCCAAGTGGCAAGGGGGCCTGTCTGCCAGCTTGCACTGTGTTCACCAGGCTGTGCACTCGGCTGGTGAGGGGCTGTGCACCATGGGACAGGAGGGGCACCCTTCCTAAGGTGCCATGTGGCTGGTGGCACTAGTCTTGATGGGATGTCCCTGTGGTCCAGCAGTGCAATCTCATCCCATCTAGTCGTCATCACAGGGGTTCAGAAGGGAGCATATAAAATATATTTTATTCCAATTTCGTCTTTTAAAAGGGAGTAGAAAAGGAAACAAGTAAGCCTGAAGCTGGTATTCATCGTTAGTGTTCGGACATTTAAGACCAGAGGCTCCAGACTAAAGTGAAGGCCTTGAGGAAGTCATGTGATTATCAGATTCCTGATGGCCTGGGTTCCAAGTCAATACCAAGTGGAGTTCGGAGGGCCAACACAGAAGGAACTGAAGTATACGAACCTGTGACAGGGAAGGCACTGTGTCCAGAACGCCCTATCGTTAGCACAGCCACTTCACGACCCATGAAGTATGCAGCGTCATCTCAGAAATGAATTACCTGGCTCAGGTTGGGCGTCTACTCAGAAGCTGAGCTGGGATTCAAACCAAGCGGTTGTGACCCAAATTCAATATGCCTTCCCCATGTAGTGCCAGTGTGATCACAGGCAGCCACCAAAAAGATGCAGGACCCGAGCCAAATCACTCTAAAGGGGCCCAACTCCACCTCCTACTATATTTGCAGAATAGAATTGACTGGAACGGACATGAGCTACAGACTTTAGAGGTTGAAAGGGAGAGAAACTGGGAGTTAGAGACCTGCTACGCAGTCCCTGGATGGCAGAGAGTGACCAAGTGGACCAGTTAGGAGTGATCTGGTTGCAAGTGACAGAAACCTAGCCACCACTAGCTCACACGTAAAGGGGGCTTATCAGCTCCAGAATGACAAGGCCAGGGGTGAAGCAGACAAAGGTACTCTTTTGTTCTCTCTCACTTCTCCTGACTTCGCCCTTCTTACTCTGTCTCCTCGTGGCAGGAAACATGGCTGCTAGAAGCCCGCAGGAACATCCTTCTAGCTCCCAGCGCCTCAGAGAAGACCCCATCTTCTCCACTGACTACTGACTGGTCTGGCTTAAGCCAAGTGCCCATCCTAGCACGAACTACTTTGGTGTGATGTACCATAACCGGCCCAAACTAGTTCGTGCAAAATGCTACCCACACCTTTATTTCCACAGTCCCCCACGGAGCTGTTGCTAACGCGGGTGGGAGGAGGTGCGGGACAAGACCACAGCTGCCGCAGCGGGGAAGCCGTGGCTGCGGAGGGCGCTGCTGCAGAGAGGTAAGAGGGTTTGTTGTTATTATGTGAGCCACTGGTTTTCCCACTAACTCCTCGATCTCTTCTCTTTCTCAAAAAGTAGACTTAAGGGTTGTTGTCCCTATTTTATATGCTCTGTGTATGGCTCTACTTATGACCCTCTTCACAAGGCTGTGAAAATGGACAAATGAGCAGCACTGTAGCAACAACACACACATTTTCATCATGAACTTGCACAGTCAGAGAAGAGGATGGAGACCGGGGTACCCTCTGCGCTGCATCATGAGAACAGCGAAAGTACCGATGACTACCGGTAAGCAGGGGTGAAGAGCAAAGCCACGGGGGCTGGGCTACCAGATGCGGGGATTCCCGGGAGGCCCCACAGCACACGTTTGCTGAAGCCCTGAAGATCTTTCCCAAGAACATGTCACAACTTGCCTCTGGAATCTACCAATTCCTGGCCTAAGAACCCAAGCTCCTTCCTGTTTCTGGCATAACTCAGCCCCAAACCTGCCTCCTGCAACTCCATCCTGCAGATGAGCTGCTCCCTCTCGGCCACAACTTGAATCAAATTCAAGCCCTAACAGCACTACCAGGAACTCTGGTACCAACCTCACCTCTGCCTGCCCCTCCAGATTCTTCCCACCCCCTCACCCTACTCTCCTTCTCTGACACTCCCCACCTCCCTCCTATCCCTTTAAAGTAGTTTTATAGCAGGATCTAATCTAATCTTCATGGTTAGCCAAGCATGGAATCAAAACAGAAGATGTGCCACACTTCATCAAATGCAGGTTCCATTTTCTCCAATGCCCCCAAGAAAAATAATTTACATGATTTCAAAAGACATGCCTCCCCCCACATACACACACACACCAACACACCCACACACACACCAACACACCCATTATCCATTAGGGATTTTAAGATCCATAGATCTTTTGGGGAACCTGGGTGGCTCAGCGGGTTAAAGCCTTTGCCTTCGGCTCAGGTCATGATCCCAGGGTCCTGGGATCAAGCCCCACATCAGGCTCTCTGCTCAGCGGGGAGCCTGCTTCCTCCTCTCTCTCTGCCTGCCTCTCTGCCTACTTGTGATCTCTGTCTGTCAAATAAATAAATAAAATCTTAAAAGAAAAAAAAAGATCCATAGATCTTTTGATACCCTTCTGTAAGCCAATAACCTTTCAGCCTGGACCATGTCATAATGGGCCATCATTTACTGCCCTCTCTATAAAGTATTACTGTTAATGTTTTCTAAGTTTAGCTCCTCAAAACTTCCAAATAATACTCCTGCTACTCTGGGATTTTTCAAATATGACCCTATTACTCCAATCTGTAGTCTTAAAACCTTATTTTTCCCAACCGAGACAAGCAAACTATTCTTCTACGTTTGGATGAAAGCTCTTCTCACCACTTTGGTTACTTTAGCTATATTGATTTAACATTCATTGACAAGTAATAAATTCCATGGAAAACATCTAGTTGGAAAACCATAGAAAGTACCTTTTAATCAACCGAATAAGAAACTAAACACTCCCAAGTTCTCATAACCCTGGTGAGGAATTACAATGAATGAAGAGATGTTATATTAATTAAACTCTTGGAATGTATCCATAATGCTTAATGGAAATGGAAGCCCTAGGAGGTCTGAAATGCCCGGGAAACACCCATCCCTGAAACCCACTTGCATCCACCAAAGAAGCTATTCAAGTGTAATCATTCACATCATACAAAAATGAAGACTTTGATGGAAAAAATGAAATCAGAAGGGAAATAACAAAAATTCATCTAGTTTCTGTACACTAGTTTATTCATTTTCTGATTTGGTTCTATATTACCTATTAGGGTTTTTAGAGTTTCCTTCAATCTCCAAGAAGAAAGTGAGTGAAGCTGCAGAATTCAAGTGCATTCATTCACCCACTCACTCATTCAGCAAACAGGTGAAAGGACATAAAATGCAAGCATTCACTGAGTACCCATATATGGCAGGTCCCCCGCTTCGAGGCTTTCCCTAGTATTATTATAACTACATGATAATCATGTGGACAAAAATGCAGTTTACTGAACGTCACCAGTGTGCCACACACTACACCAATACTGGATGTCCAGGTACCAACACAACAAATCATATGATAAACATCACTATAAGTCTCTTTAATTCACACATGTAGAGACTGAGACTCAAGGAAATTAGATTTCTTGTCCATCATCACGGGACTCTCATGGCCACTAAGTTTATGTCCAAAACTACTTTTTGTCAGTTTAAGATTTCCAAAGTCACAACAGATCCTAAAGTGGAAAACAAACACTGCAAATAAGATTCCATCTTTCGGCAGGGTGGGAAAACATACTCCTAGATTAATAACATATAAAACACGCCATGCTGACGTGATCACCCACAGAACTGTTGGACATAATGCTCCTGCTTTGTTCGGGCAAAGTGGAACCAAGGAATACTGTGTCTGCAGCTGGACAATATGTTTAAAAATGATGCGGGAAAACAGAAAGGGACATAGAGGAGATTTATGTAGGGCTCTGGTCCCTGGGTTGTTGAACCCAGAGAAAACACAGAGAGGTGCTTCTCCATGGCCTCCTAGCTTGTTAAAAATTAGGATGCACTGTCCTCCACCTTAACAAGAAATGGATATAGACCTAGCACACAAATACCCGTATCAAGAAAGCCTAGTTTAAATAGCCATAGGAACAAAAACCTAGTCAACCTTTTTATTTAAAAAAGTTTCCCAACACACACACACACACACACACACACAGAGCTATTTCCGAAGTTTTCTAATGTAATTTCTGAGGCTCCACAAAAAAAAAAAATCAAACAAACAAACAAAAAAATCAAACAAAAAGCAACACTGTAATTGTGGGAGTTAGATCCAGTGCAAATTTCACAGAACACCTGGCTTGGCTACATCACACAAAATGCCTGTTGAGGGGAATGGTATTCCTTTCTCCTTGAAAACTTGGAGGAATGTAAGCACCCTGGCTAAGGCGCGGTAAAGGAGAGGCAAGAGACGTTAAGTCCTGAGGCCTGGCAGAGAGAGCTGGGGGTATGCTCCTGTCTTCGGCAGGTCAAGGCACCCAATTCTATGATGACATGTCTCACCTTCTGGTGAAAGCAGTTCTCCAAAGACCACAGGTTCCCCGAGAGCAGGTTTTTCTTCGTTGTGTCTGCCCAGGACCTGCTATAAAGCTTGGCATAAGTCAGCCACGTGCTAAGGATGGGATAAGCAGACAAATGAACAGACCTAGGGGCCAAGAACATCTTTTGCTACTAAACTACCTAGAAGTTTTACCCTCAATAACAGCCCTGGTTAAGAAGTAACTCAAAGAATAAAAACGAAAGGTGCTTCTTTGCAGTGATAGAATAGTTTGGTATTCTAATCGTGAGTGGTGGGTACACAAATATGAATGTATGACTAGATGTGTGGGATAACATTTCATAGAACTACAGATACACACACAAATGAGGACAGGCCGGAATGAAATCTGTTTCTGGCACTGTACCAATGTGGGTTTCCAGGATGGGATTATGGCACCAGGGCTGGATCAGATGTTATTATTTGGGGAAGCTGGGTGAGGGATAACCAGAAACTCTTGATACTAGTCTTTGCAACTTTCTGACAGCCCAAAATTATTTTGACTTAAAAGGGTTTTTTAAAAAACTAAATCTAGTAGAAAATGCCAACAGATCAAAGGATATAAATGGCCAGATTAAACTGAGTTCTAGCAATCAGCGATCTGAGAGTAAGATCCTACTTCGTTTTTCCTCCCTCATGCTTGCCCTTTAAATCAGTGCTGTTCAGTAGAAATAATGCAGGCCCCATGTGTAATTTAAATTTTCTAGAAGCCATATCCCAAAAAAGGTAAAAAGAAACAGGTGAAATTAACTCTTATTTAACCTCATATATCTAAAATATCATTTCAGCATGAAGGCAATATAAAAAATGCTAATATTCTACATTTTTTACACTAAGTCTTCAAAATCTGATAGGTATTTTATTTTATTTTATTTTATTTTTTTAAAGATTTTATTTATTTATTTGAGAGAGAGGCAGTGAGAGAGCATGAGCGAGGAGAAGGTCAGAGGGAGAAGCAGACTCCCCGTGGAGCCGGGAGCCCGATGCGGGACTCGATCCCGGGTCTCCGGGATCATGACCTGAGCCGAAGGCAGTCGTCCAACCAACCGAGCCACCCAGGCGTCCCATAGGTATTTTATTTTATACTTACGAATCATTTCAATCTGTGCCAGGCACTCGACCGCCACATGGGCCCAGTGGCTACCACAAGGACAGCCCGGCTCTCGAGACCACCTTTATGTTGCCGTGCAAAGTCACCTGGGCGGTTTTCAGGGCGCCTGCGCTCAGTCGGCTGAGCATCTGACTCTTGGTTTCGCCTCACGGCGTGACCTCAGGGTCCTGAGATAGAGCCCCGTGCCAGGCTCCATGCTTGGCACAGAGTCAGCTTGCGTTTCTCTCTTCCCCTGCCACTGCTCCATCCCCTATCTCTAAGATAAATAAATCTTTAAAAAATAAAAATAAAACTCACTTGGACTGTTTTCATAATTAAAGCTTTTTATTTCCTTTGAACGAACGGTCACTACCAGCAGTCTGTGGCCTACTTAGCCGTGGCAGGATACACCGCCGGGGGGCGATGGTATCTTGAAGGAGCGGATATCTTGAAGGAGCGCGGTCTGACTGAGGCATTTAAAAACAAACGGGAGGGAGGGAAGAAAGGGGAAGAAAGCCAAAATCACAGCTCAACTTGAAAAAGTTTCGTGGCCTTGAAATTTTTTCCTGGGAACAGTTGTGGATCCTTCTTATCCAGATCATCATGAAATGAAGATAGAGTCTCACCCATTTTAAGGAGTTTGGGTACAGTCAGCAGGAGGGTCTCTGACGCCTTGCCTGTGCCCTTCGGCTTCAAAGTCGTCTCAGACATGGAAGATCAGTGCCGTAACTAGAGACAGGCTTGAAGTAACTGCGGAAGGGAGTGCCGAGGGCTGCCCTCCGACGCTGCAGCTCTCCACCTCCTTCTGCAGTGGGGTGGGCGCGCCCCTCCTGCACCTGAAGCTGGAATGGGAGCCTATGTGACAGTATCGTGTCCGAGCAGAAGCACTCTGAGCACTGCGCGGGGTCAGCGTGCCTTTCTCCTCCTCTGTCACAGCACCCAGCAGCGTGGGCTGCTCTGCTGGTCCTCATGGCCGAGTGAGCTCCCCTGTTAGACACAGCTACCCCAGCAGCTCCTGATGGAAACGGAGGTGGAGGACATAAACCTTTGTTCTTTTAAGCCCCGGAGATTTCGAGGTTTTTTGTTATTACAGCATCGCCTGGCCTGTCCTAACACATAACTCGGTTGTTGACTCCGTGCATGGGACATCAACGATTCCATCCCGGGTGTCTCCCTGAATATCGGGGCTTATCGCATCTGCTATAACCCAGGCTCACTTTTACAGTGGTTTCATTACCAACCATAAAAACTGTAACAGTGGAACCGTATAAACAAACCGAACAGTGTTTTTACTGTAAAACATGAATGTAATATAAATATTTGTCTTTGCCTTCTCTCAGCATCTGTAATGAGAGCAGAAAATTCATGCCATATGTTTATAGCATGAAGAAGGGAAAAAAGAGATCCCAGTGATTCATCATGCGGGTGCCGGCTGAGCTGTTTAATATTTGTAATTCATCCATTTTCTTTCAGATATAAATCCTCCACAAATCATAAAACCCTGATGACTGTAAGTGACCAAATTCATGACTATTTCTACAAGAGGGCCCTTGCTAGAGAGAAGGTGACCGTGGTGGTATGAGGTCAGTTTCTGGGACAAGATGAGGAACGACGCGGTGAGTCACTGCATTAGACCGTGGCCTCTCCCAGCCAGCCTCGATGAAACCAGAACATGAAACCACTTCTCTGAAGACTTCAAAAGACCGATCCTACCACCAGCTGGAAGGGCGTCTGAACGTTTGGGGTCCTGGCAGCTCCTCCGCCTCTCAATCCTCACAGGGAGAGGCGCTGGGCATGGGAAGTGGCTTCTGCCGCCTGGAGGACCTTACGACCTCAGGGGAGGAGGCATTCCCGCAGGCATCGGGGGGATGTTTTATTTCAGAGCCGCTATAGCGCTCTTGATGTGAAGCTGCCGAAGCCTGCCCTTAGCGTCTGGGCAGCCTTTTAGGATACGAGCTGAGAGGCCCAGAGACCAGAGGTTTCTGGAAACTGTCACTGTCCTACAAAATCCAGTGCCACGGAGGGGAAGCTTTGTTGAGCGCAAAGCAAACCTAGCACGTGCCGGCTCTGCCTGGCACTCGGGAGGCCAGCCCCACGTGGGCGCAAGAGGTGCTGGCTGGAAGAGGGAAGGCAGGAACGCCGTAATGGGTTAGAACCCAAAGCATGCAAGGCATGGGGAGGTGACATTCAGAAGCTGTCCACGTGGCAAGCAGCACTTGGCACATGTTACTGAGCACGGGCGGGGAGCCAGGCACTCTTCTCTACTCCTTACAAGCCTCCTGCACTCGGGGACGCAGGATCCCATTTTCCACCGTTAGATCAAGAGGTGCACGGAGAAGCGTCCTGACTGAGATCACACGCTGCCAGGGAACAACAGCTAGGATTCCTACCTAAGCTGGGCTGATTCCAAAATCTGTGCCTGTAACCCACTAACCGGATGGCTAGAATCAAAGAAAAAACATACCTCTAACCAACCAGTCCTACGCCATCCAGAAGTGATGAGAAACCCAGGCCTTGAGTCTGCTCCTGCCCACGTGCCAACTGAGCTCACAATCATAAACCAAGTCTGCCCACGTGCCAACTGAGCTCACAATCATAAACCAAGTCTGCCCACGTGCCAACTGAGCTCGCATCATAAACCAAGTCTGGCTCTCCTCCCCGGCAGCCCACAGACACACACACCCACCAAAGCCTTTATGTTGTTGTTGTTGCTACTTTACATGTCTGCAGACATACCTATACTCCCTGAGGGCAAGGACGACGTCTTATGTGTCTACACACGCTCAGTCTAGTGGGACGCCTGGCATATGAAAAGCTGTCAACACATGTGTGCTGCTGAGTAGGGAGACCACTGGCCAACAAGCAGTGCGCAGCCAAAGCAGGGACCGTCCGCTCCCTGGGGTCAGGAGCCTTTGCTTCCTTAGTCTCCGCCACATCGCTAATGCTTGAAGGCGGCACCTGACTTGGAGGGAGGGCAGGCAGCGGAGCGGGGAAGCTTTGTGGGAAGGACAGTCGCGGGAGGGGCCTCGCAGGATGTGGAGGTACTGGCCAGGCGGACAAGCTTAGCCGAGGTCCTTCTGGGCACAGGAAAACACTCCAGGCTGAGAAGTAGAGACCCTGGGGAGTTTGGGACCAATGGTGAGTCTGAGACAGTGAGACGAGGAAGAGAATGGAAAGAGATGAACCTGGAGAGGCAGCCCGGGCCACACCTCACAGGCACCCCCAACAATCTTTCTTATCCTTGCTAACACTTGGAGAGCACACACGAGGCACACAGATTCCTTGCAAGAACCCAGGCCGACTGTTTTGTAAACACCAGAAAGAGGAGTTGAACTCAGGCAGCCTGAATCCCAAGTCTGTCACTTACACCCACGTAACGTGTCTTACAGACAGATGAAGTGAGTGAGCTTTGGCACCCCTCCAAGCAGGTGCCAAGGAGCTGAACAGGGATGCATGATGCCAAAGGAAACCTTTCCAGCATCCATCATGCTGATCAGGTGAGCGATCCACTCCTCTTCAATAAAGTCTTTAGATACACACAGTTTGTCCACTTATAAATTTAAAATATATACTATCTTTTTAAGAAATCTATATTTAATTATACAGCATCAGTGAAATGTCACTTGGGGAATGAAAATCTAACATAAATGAATGAATCCAATAGAAAAAGCTGTAATTTAAAATAAATTACTGTGTTGGTCAGAAAAAGAAATTTACTCTCTTCATAGAAAAAAAAAAAATTTGCTATCTGGTACTAGGTAGCCCCATGCAATTAGAAAGTGGCGTCAACAGCAAAGAACCAAATAACCACCCTAAGTTCCTCCTCTCCCGGAGCAGTTCCACTGTCGAGCCCAACCAGGAAGTGTGTGCAGTGGAGCTGGCCTGAGCTTCATTAAGGCTTAAAGTCAATTAAGCCACGAATTGGAACAATCATTCCTCCTTTGCAAAGTATTGATATTTTTTTCCGGGCCGCTTTAGGGCTTTTCCAGCACTCACCCAGAGATTTATGTTAGACAATTTCTTTCTGATTAAAACAAATCATAGCTCAACAACTCTAATTTCCTCCTTTCTAGGCAAGAAATGATCAGAGAATGCTGAAAACAGTGATCAAACCCATCTTGCAGAGGCTGGCACTAAGAAACTCTATCCGAGATGTGTTCTCTCTCCCTCCCTCCTTCCCTCCCTCTCACTCTCTCTCTCTCTCTCTTCCTCCCTCCATCTCTCTTCGTGCCTTAATTTCTGTCCCTCCTCTCAGTGCCCATCTCCTGTGTGTGCCTGTGTCTGTCTTTCTCCCTATGTCCATATGTCTCCATATGTTTCCCCAACCCCCTGATGTCTCTGTCTCTCCATCTCTCTCTCTCTGCTACATTCTCTTTCGGTATACGTTTACCTTGACAGACTTCTGGATGATTACTTATTAACTGAAAGGGAAAGGGACATTAGAAGCAAAGCCAAACCAAGCTGGTATTCTGACCTGAGTAATAGGAAATGAGAAGGTTCCTATGTTCACCTCCAAAAGCCCAGCATCATCAGAGGCCTTCTCATTTATAAGCGGTTACTGGTTTCTGATCAGCCTTCTCTCTCTCAATCCCACACACTCTCGAGGAGGGACCAGAAGTCTCCTGGATCCATGCACTGGATTTTCACACAGTGCTCACTACCCTCAGAGCTGACCTCTCTATGTCAATGATCCATTCTCCTGTGCTTCAAAATCGATTTGATTTAGGAGCTGGTCCTCACTGCAGCCAACTCCCACTGCTCCAGAACAGCTGGAGAAGCTAGGTTAGCCAGCTTTCCCAGATTTCCCAAATCAGGATCTGTGAATTTCAAAGAACTGGAATTGCAATATGCTTAACACCACATCCCATAACAATGAGTCCTTCTTTAACTAGCTAGAAGGCAGCTGAAAAATTGAGGGCACCATAGTAGCATCAAAGTGAAAATCAATTTGCACAGTTCAGTACTTTAAAAAAATCATCTGGTTGCACCTTCTGCTGGTCTAGTCTCCAAAAACAAAGCAACCAAACCATCCCTCCCCACAGTGATGGAATGCTGCTGCTTGGGTTATAACCAGCAAGGCCTAACTGTCAACCTGGTCGCCTTTCCAGTCATTCATTCCACAAAGACACCTAAAACCTCCTGCTGATCAGGCTACAGGCTGGGGCAACACAAAGAAGAGTAAAACAGGCAAGGCTCTGATCTTCTTACATAATTTCATCTCTGCTGCTTATAGGCTGTGTGAGCTCAGACAAGGCCCTAAACTTTTCTGTGCCTCATATCCTCTTCTGAAAACAGGATTTGTAATACTAGCTACTCAACAGGGTTGCTAAAAAGATGAGCTGAAGGATTTCAAGTGTTTTTCACAGTGAGTAGCACATAATGCTAGTTACCATTGTCATCATCATTATTATTATCATAAAAAATAAGGAGGAGATTCAAGCAAACCACCCAAGAGACCATTAAGTATTGGGTCCTTATATTTCTGCCTTACAGGAAATTTTATGCTCCTTTTAAAAACCTGTGTATATGTGTGTGTGTGTGTATGTGTGTATAATTTTTTTTTTTGCAAGAGGTAAGTGGACAGCATGATAAATATGTCTCAAAGAAGGCCTAACTACCTAAATAATACTGGACTGGCCAGCTCCCCTCTCCAGGCCTGTTTTCCCATCTCTCAAGTATTAAGGAGTTAAACTGGATGGTCTCACGTCTTTCCAATCCAAAAATTCTACCACTTCATAAACACAGTACGCCCAAATGTGATGTTAATTCATAACTGCCCTTAAAAAGACAAAAGCTTCAATAACTCACATCTGAATTTTTCATGACGTTTATTCTTGCAAAAAGTGGCTCATATCTTTACTATATCCCCTAAAAGTAATAGCTAAAAGAACCATACAAAACTGAGTGGGTCATACATTGACTACGAAGAACTTTATTTTTAACACACACTTGAAAGTAATGTAGAATTAGTTTTGCTCTTCTTTGATGTCTCCCCAAAACCATCTGTGTTGGCAGATCTGCACGGGCGCCACAATCGGCGGCTCAGGCCTCCAAGACAACGAAGATCACTGACATAACTGCCAAGTGCCCCCGCGTTTCCACCAACAATGCAAATTTACCCAGAGCCGAAAATACACGCTTAACTAGCTCTCAGTTCTCCACATTTATAGTCCAGGCAAGCTGTGAACCATCCAAACAAATGCAATTATAAAATGACCACTACTTATTTCCAAATGGCATTCTGGGTAGATCTGCCTTGTGAAAGGGTCTGGCTCAGTCTGACGTTGAAATGTGCTCCTACTCTTCAAATACCCACCACTATCCACAAGAGGGGGGACCGGAAGGTTCCAGACGGTGGGATAAATCAGATGAAAGGGAAGGTCTCTGAAATAAAACCTTAGCAGACTGCCTGACAGCAGAAGATGTGGAGTCGCAGTCACATTTGCAACTGTCCAAGAAACAGGGACAGTGGTGGGCAGGAGGCTCGCCGAGCTTTGTGAGAGTGGCAGCAGCAGCATCTTGAAAGGACAACTGCTAAAAGGCAACAACCCAGACCTATAGGGACCAAGGTGAGCGTGAGCCTCAACCTGGCCCCTTCAGAAGCGGGGCCGACTCCTTCCATAAGGAGTCCAGCCAAGCCGGCCACACGGGGTGGCCGTCACTCAGGGGTGGATCACTGGAATAACGTGCTCATAAGTAGGCTGCTCAGACTTGACAGTTTCCTCCCTTGCCTGTGCTGCTCTCCCTCCCAGCATAATTATTAAGAGCCCCTCCTCTGGCTCTCGGCATTTCCTGATTTGAACAATAAATTGTCTGATCACCCTACTCCTGAGAGAGGGTTGCAGATAAGTAAACATGTTTCTATTTTCACAGTTTCTAAGAATGAGGACCATTCCCCTCCCCACAATTTGTTAAAGGTTCTCAGAGCAGGAGACATTGGAAGGGATGATTATTTTTATGCTTTGGGACTCAGTTGATGGATCTAAAAGCATTCTTTGAACGTCAGGAAATAAGCAAGTATAGTGAGCATCGGTCGTCCTTTGCAGCTCATTGCTGCCACCTGACCCCTGCTGACCCAGTGCTTGGCTAACAGGGTCTCCAGGCTCAATGCTCCCTCCCTATTTCAGTCTGAGCAGCCATCTTACTGCATCACCACGTGTGGACCTGCATCATGCCTACCTGGATCCCTGAGTGGCTGTCAGGACCTAGAGAACAAAGCCCATTCTCCTGGGAGAACAGAATCTGCAGTCCTGAACAATCTGGCTTCAAGTGGCAACTTCCGGCCTCCTCCCCATCACTGCATCCAAACCTGACTACTCCCCTTCCCTCTGCTCATGCTCTTCCTTGCACTGGAATGTGCCCCCCACCCCAATCTCAGCTGACTAAAGCCTGCCAATAGCTCCTTCTCCTGCTTCCTGGGGAAAGCATCTTTCATGAGTCCTAAAAGTACCATTCTTCCCATGCTCATGGGTACTGTAACCCACGTCAGTACCCAGTGAGCATGGTAATGACAATATTCTAAACTTTTATCACCCACTATACCAAGTACATAGTGGATACTTAATAAATATTTGTGCCATTTAAAAAGACAGTCTGGAAATCTTTGGATTCGTTAGCAAACTAGGTTGTAAGAACATCTAATTTTTGTAAGCAAAGATAAAAATCTGTCCCTGCTCTTTTAAAATTAAAAGAAATCAATCGATCCATCGATCAGTGAAACAGCCTGAGAACTGTAGAGTGGCACTTCTCAACTTTTGTGTGAATCAGAATCTCCTAGAGGGACTGCAAAACACACATTGCTGGGCCCCACATCCAGAAACTCTAATCCCTTAGGTTTTGGGGTAGGCCCAAGAATCTACATTTCAAACAAATTCAATGGTGACTCTGCAGTGACGCAGTGCTGGGCCAGGAAACGGGTTTGAGTGGCACCGTCAAAGTTTGCGCCAGCATAGGAAACCACCGGGATTAACCCAGGAAACACTATGGACACCATTAGAGATATGTCCTCTCCCTTCCTGCCCTAAAAAATAGCACCCTCCCACATCCCCCCCTTCATTTTTGTCTTCATATTGCTTACATTTTAATGTAGATTTTAAGCATCCTGTAATTCATCAACTAATTCTCTCCTGGCTACACATTCCAAGTAATTAAAGTTCAGTAATAACTTATTCTTTCTGCTCCAGCACCTGCATTTCATTTGTTTATTTTCCCAGAGTCATAAATCTGAAAGGCTGTCAAAGTGCCACAATATTAGTGCAATCATCAAAGTTAATTAGTCCCTCTCAATAAACAACAAAGCCATTACAAAGATGCATTGAAGTTTCTCCCAGCTACCCAGTTTACAGATCACATTGTAGCTGGAACAATTAGACTCTGAGAATTGCTGGGTAAATGAGCGCAGTGTTCTTCAGTCATTTAAAAGGAGACCGTGCTCCTCATTCACACTGATTCATTAACTGCAGGGAAGGCAAAGCGGGTCTGGGCTCCGCGTCGGCCGCCCGCTGAAGGATGCCGGAACAGACGGAGCTCTCCCCAGCTGCCAAGTCTTACCAGGCGCATCCCAGACTCCAATAATAAAAGAGTACAGAGGTTGCAGAGCGGAGAGAAGGGCCAGCCTGACTGCCAACTTTTAGTAACCCGAAGTCTTCAATAACTTTTGATTTATTATTTAGGGAATTTGAGAGATGCAGGCATCAGGCGGATTCTGATGAGAAGGCAGCCCAGGGAAACTCGGAGGACAGGACCAGGCCGGTGAGTAGGAGACACTCAGAGAAAGATGCTGCCTGCAGTATGAGAGAGAACTCTGTAACCGAGAGGCGCACAGAAACAGGAGGCTACCTGGGGAGGGAGGAGCTTACCCATCACTGCGAGGGTACAAACCAGAGTCGGAGGGTCTCTGCTCCGGGATGCTGTGTGAGTGGTCTGCACGTCAGAAAGAGGTCAAACGAGGTGAATGGACACCTGACACCACCACAGGAACTTGGGTTTGGAAACAATCACTGGACGAGTGTTCAGGTCTTGACCTCTGAACTTGTCCAGCTCCTCTCCAGAGATCCTTCTGCCCTTGAAGTCATGGCCCCCGTGTGTGTTAGCCACTGCTATGCGACACGCTTCCACAAAGCACAGTGGTTTAAAACGGTAAGCATTTCTGACCTCACCAAGTTTCTGTGGGTCAGGAATGCTGAGTGGGTTTGACTCCAGCTCTTCACGAGCTCGCTGCCAATCTGACAGCCGGAAGTCACCTGCAGGCCTGAGGAGGCTGGAGGCTTCCAAGAAGGCCCACTCAGGAGGCTTTGGGTGGGAGGCCTGGGTTCCTCGTCACGTGGGCCCCTCCACAGGGACGTGTGAGTGTCTTCACAACACATAGCAACCGGCCTCCCCCTGCGGCAGTGATCCAGGACAGCGAGGAAGGAAGAAGCTATGTGCCTTTTATGACCCTCCCTGGGAGTCCTACTCCCTCATTTCGGCCACATGCTACTCATTAAGATTCTCACTAGGTACATCCCACACCCAAGGGGAGGAGAATCAGGCTCCACCTCCTAAGAAGAGGGTCAAAGAATCGATGGATAGATTCTAAAACCAGCATGGATACTTGGGAGGCTTCATTTTGGGGGGGTCTCCAAAAGCCAGTCCCATATGCACCCCCCAGCTGACTAAGTGGCAGGGACAAGTGCCCAATGGGTCAAAGCATCGGTTTTTCTCCACTTCTCTCCATCGGCAAGCCCAGGCTCTGCGGAAGTCCGGCCAGCTCTGTTCCACCGGCACTGGGGAGGTAGACAGCCACCTCTCTATGCCGTGGGGATGGGAGGAAACCCCTGCTCCTTAGCGCATCTGAATATTAACTGACATATTGATGGGAAGATGAAGACAGGCTCGACTATCCTAGTACTCGGATCATTTATTAAAAAAAAAAAAAAAGTCATTTTCTGACAAGATTTCTGAGACTATTTGTTTAACTTAGGGATACAATGAACAAGTCAGCCTCTCCTAAAGATACCACTTCCCGAGTCTTTACCATGTGTGTGCCACATTCTGTACAAGAGAGTAAGTGCCTTCTGAGACCCTGAGTGGCTCATGGAACCCATGACATTTCACTCACTAGTCACAGGTTTATTACAAAATGATGTAACTTGGGCACAGCCAAATAGAAAGGAGGAGGAGGGCAAGGTATGTGAGAAAGGGCACACACTTCCTTGCCCTCTGCAGAGGCACCACTCTCCAGGGGCACCACGTGTTCAGCAATCCAGAAGCTTTATGAACCCTCTCTTTTTTGGGTTTTCACAGAGGCCTCATTACAGAGGCACGGTTGATTAGGTCACTGGCTAGTGATGATTGAACTTGATCTCCAGCCCCACTCCCCTCCCTGGAGGTCAGGGAGTGGGACTGGAAGTTCCAACCTCGGATCACACAGGGGGCACCACCAGAAACCAGGCCGCATCCTTGGGTGGGTTCCAGAACTCAACTCATTCACAAAACAGAAGACACCTCTAGGGCTCCCACCACTTAAGAAAGTCCGAGGCTTTTCAGGAGCTCGTACCAGAAACAGGGAGGAAGACCCCATGTTGTTTCTTACCACATATCACAAGATCACAGTGTCTGTTACTTCACTCCATCTTCACCATGACCAAGAACAATTACCAGCACCATTCCACAGGTAAATAAACCAAGGTTCAAACACATAACGAAATTTGCCCAAGGATACCCAATGAGCATGTGCTGGAACCAGGATACAGTCCCGAGTCTGCATGACTCCAAAGCTGAGGCTCCCTGTACTGGGCTGCATGGCCTCCCTAGAAATTAAAACTAGTCTATTTTAAATAAACCCTTGAAATAAACCCTAACCTATTACCATGTGCACTGCCCCATTCTAAGACAGGCCGCCCCATCTACGCAGATCTGCACATCTGTCCTTGCGCAGGAGGTTTCACTGTTTCTCCTCTCTGTCTAATCTAACACCTGCAATGTCTGAGGCTCTCTGTAAATGCCCCATAATAAATATGAAAAACAGTCTCTAGCTTGTTTTTTCCCTCTTAAGTAATGGAGGCTAAATGCCTAGTGGCCAGAAGCAGGCCTTTGAGCCACTGGCTGCACACCATCTCAATATGAAATCCGTCTCTTCAAACTATGTCAAAATTGCTTAATAAGAACTCGAGGACCCCGTATTAATGAAAGGATGCATCTGCTTTGGGTTTCACATGATTAGGAGTGATGGTTTGGAGCTAGCCTCCTATACCTGACTTCCACTCTTTAAAACCCCACAGTTAATCACAGCCCTCATTATACAAAGTTACAATGGATATAAAGTTTGAAAGATTCAGTTCAAGACTGTGAGCAGTGGCCAGGGGGGCTGGGAAAAAAGAAGGCAGAATAAAGACACAGAGACAGTGATCAAAGAACAATGAATAGCACACAAGACTGGGTCAGGGCAAAAACGTTCAGAATGCGAAATGAAATGGAAAACTTCAAGGATAGGACTGGGTACAAGTCTGGGACATTCTGGAGACAGAGAAAACTCAGAATATTAAAAAAAAAAAAACAAACCTCGGAATATTTTAACAACAATTACGTCGGTGAGGGGGATATATCATTTATTATCTGATAAAGAATCTTTCCAGAGCCTGTGACAAGAAAGGTCAAATAAGCAGCCCAAGTAGGACAGTAAATACTCCATATGCCACTTGGAGTGGAGGTCTGGGCAGGAGAGCGGATTTGGTGAGGTAAGGTTCATCAGCTCCACCAGATTACCAAAAGGGACCCAGGAAGCTCTCTCTCCTGGGCAGTCACAGAGAGCCTCGTTATCATGAACAGAGAAACGTTCACATATAAACACGCAACCCTCTATGAATACAGTCTTTGGATAAGACTTTGAAAAACAGAGGCCGGTCTTTTTACACAACACACACCAGGAATTTTGGATTAGGTTACAAGATGGCTTTGGAGCCAGGCAAATGCGGCTTCACACCCAAGATCTACCCCAAAGCTCCCAGCTCGGTGAGCTTAGGCAAGCCTCTTCACCTCAGCTAGCATCCAGGGCCTCATCTGCAAAGTGGGTTTAACACATACCATAGGTATTTCATTGCTAAATGCTAAGCAACATGCCTTATAGAGAGACAAATATGAACGCCCAACCCCACCCGCAGGGGATAATAATAACGTGACATTTTGAAAACGGAAGTGTCCTAGGAGGAAACTCTAGAACTTTACCTTTACCTGTGTGTGTGTGTGCGTGTGCTTATTGACTTAAGCAAGTGGTTTATATAGTTCTCACTGGCCCACAGACTTATTTATATCAGACTTTATTTATTGAAAATCCAATACTACACATAAAAACAATTTTTAAAGCAAAGAAATGAGGAACCAATCTAGCAGCTGATTTAAGATGAATTTTTCCCAATAATCTACAACTATTAATGATATTAATAGTTTTTAATATTTTTCGTTTAGCTAAAGTTCAGAACAATGGGGATGAGCCCTCTAACTCACGATGCCTTGAATGATGGTCATCCTTCCCGAGCCAAGTCATCAGCTCAGGCAAGCATCACGAGCTGCTTGCCTCCCCCCAACACTCACACTGCATAAAAGAAGGCATCATACCGAAGGCCTCTAACCTATAAAGTCAAATTAAGAGATTTAAGCTTTTATTCTCAAAGGGGAAATTCCCACAAAAGCCAAAGCTGCACCAGATCATAAAGCCACTGAGTACATCTGAAGGAGTCTAACAGTAGCTGAATTTCTCCAGTGGTCCTTAAAAATACAAGCCATTTATTCCTCAGCATCCCACCCCATCACTCTTAATATCATGTCATGAAAACATAAGGTACTGGTGTCTATTAAAAGCACAGAGAAGTGTAAAACCCATATGCCTAATACACTGACTGGTACCAAGCCCTCCGTATCTGCAAATACTACTAAAACCATCATTTCCAATCCTTATCAGTGAGGCTGCAATAGGACACGATTCTGTCAACTTTCCACATGCCTTCCCTCCAATGAGATAAACAGCCTCAGTATCAACTCAGTCGAAGACGGGAATAATTATGACACTTCAGTCCCACCAGCATCAGACTGTGTGGTTACAGTCAACCGGGCATGCGCTCTCCCTAACACATGCATATCCCATTACCTCTAACTAATAAATCTTTTCTTTTTACCCCTCATCTCCCTGCTTTCTCAATAACCATTTTGGTATAAGCCATCGCTAGCTGTTCCTGATGACTGATCCCTTAATCATCTTTCCTAAATATATGCAAAGTGTATTTCTTTGTAAATACAAAAGAAAAAGCAATCTCATAAATAATTAAGATGGCTTTTCAAATGACAGTTGAGTGCTAATATGAGCTCCACTGGAAAATACTAATCAACAAACTAAATACACATCTAATAAAATGTAGGAGTCCAGACACAGGAAGACAAAGAATTCATTGCAACTCCATTTGAATCATGCTGATAAACATCCTCCCTACAGCTCCTCTTGGACCCACTTGGAGAGGTTAAGAAGAGTATCACTTGTACCTTCATGTAAAAATAAGAAATTGATATTATTGTTACTCATAGCAGCAGATAAAATTGAATTGAATACTCAATCTACCCCCAGCAACATATTAAATACTACACAGACACATGGTCAGTGCATTTAATACTCACAGCTATTCAAGTCTCCTGGCATAGATATAATTATTTGTATTTTACAGATGAAGAAACCATGGTTGGAGAAGTTAAGAAACTCACCCAAGGTCATGGGGTGTATCTGCTTCTCAGCTTCACCATTATAACAAAGCATATTTTATAGCAATGGCCATCAGCTGGAAATGTTCTGCCCCACCAAGGGCTATCTGCCCAGGAGGTATCCTGAAGACCACTCAGCCTGCCTTCTCTAGACCTCTTGGGAATCTTGGCTAAAATACCCATGAGAAAACCAGAACAGCTGAGCGGGATCCCTGCTGCATCCTCCTGGCCAAGGGCATGTCGTCCTAACCAGTTTCTAGTAAGACCTGAAGTCTAGGCCAAATAAAAGCAGAAGTTAGAAAAGCATGGGCTTGAAGTCTTCCTTGGGGACCAAAGTTTCTCACCAAACTAAACATAGTTGACTCACTCCTCCTTTATGACAGGGGAATAGGTCCAAGCCACATTCTGAGGAATCAGGAGTGGGTCACATAATAACTCCAAGGGAGGGCCATCAGCCAGCCCCTCTTCTCAGACCAGGCCACTTCTGCCCACCTCGTTGGTTATCTCCATCTCTAGTAGATGCTAGAGCTTCTGAATATTCATTGGGCCCCACATTTCAATAATGGGCAGCCCCTATATGTGAAGTCTTTTAAGTGATAAGCAGATTAAGGGCCTGGCACACGTGAGGCAGGCTGGCCTCCCCCACTTTTGATCCCTCCAGCAACCCTAGTCATGGCCCCACCCCTTTTGATCCTGTACACAACAGGTGGGTCACAGGTGACCTCAGGCCCAGCTCCTTTAGCTCTAGTCAACCTCCTTGCTCCCCAGGACGAGATGCTTCATTTCCCAAGTTTTAAGAATCTAAATCTCAGGAATGGTAACAAGGTGAGAGAGGAGAGAGGAAGTGGGAGCCCCCTGTTGGGCCTTCCGAGAGCTCTACACTGGGTTGCTGGACTTGTTGTGGCTGTTTATAAAACGCATTTTGATACCTGGTCGACTATTGTTCTTTGCATACGATGCCTCTGGAGGCCCTCAGATTTCAGGATGGAGAGTGGGACGGGCCATACCTCCATAAACACAGCAACGGGACTTGCCTTGGATAAATATTTATGGAGGAAAGGAAAGTATCAACCGCACAGCACAGGAGGCACTCAGACACATCTATCAGTGTCCCAAATGTAGAGAACTCACATGGACTCCTAACAGCCAGACAGTGCTGCTAAATAAAAGAGAATCCACCCCATCCTGAAAACAGGAAAGTAAAGTCCTACTCAGCCAGCCATATGGGCTTGTTGCCATGCTTCGAGAAAAATTAGGTGCTTGTCTTAGAGGGAGAGGGCCCTAGTCCATAATCCAGTTATGGCCGTGAATGAGGTAGATCACGTCCTCCTAAAGAGGACTGCTTAACAACACAGGTACTGAACCCCAGTTCCAGAGGTTCTTCATTTAAATACAGTTGGTGAATGAAGGGCCTCCCTTCCTTCCCTCCTCTTTAAACTATGCTAAATGGTTTGGCCTTTTAAGAGGGTAGTTTACTTCTATATTGTCCATGATATCCAATTTTAATTGTTTTCAATTCTTATTACTAACTTCCAAGCATCCAAAACATCACAACAGGAGGGCATTTCCCCATGAAATAATTATTAGTAGTCATAATTACATATAGGCTTTTAATAAAATTCCATATGGAATGTGTTTTCATTTAAGTTGTATTTTACTAAATAGCTAGATCCCCCAAAACTGGTTTGAGAACACTGTAAAGGATGTCTTGAATGAAAAGGGATTGCTTAGAACAATAAGGTACATGGGTGTTGCTTCCTGTGAGAAATTAGGGTTAATCCTGAAATTAATCCCTCAAATAGCAACTAGCAACGCTGAAAGCAAAGCCTGAAAGGTAATGAACATGCATGATGCCGAATGTGGTAGAAAAGCCAGGCCACGAAGTAGACAGACTTTCGCTTTGGAAGCCAGATGAACCAACTGTGCCAGGAACCTGCCTCTGGGCTCATCAGCTGTGTGACTCTGGGAGGGCCCCTTCACCCTCTGAGCCCTCCCATGGCTCTTCTGTAAAAAGGAGAAAACCAGGCTTTCGCATTGCCTGAACAGGGCTATGAAGTACCTCACCCGGGAGAGAGCACATGACAGGGACTCGATGAAGGGTGGTTGTTAGATGCCCCGCGGTGAGCGGGAGAATAATGTCCCACCGGCTTGGAGGCAGACATGAAAGTTCTGGAACACAGCAGTTCTAGAATGGGCCGTGAAGGCAGGGAAGGAAAGACCAGGCAGGGAAGAACAAGTTGGGAAGGAGGCATGAACTCCAACTCCAGAGCCAAGCTGAGAATGCCCGCAGTGCCCTGGCACACACGAACCAACACTAAGCCAAATGGCCCACAGACTTCAGAGTGAGCTTTTGCTGCAACAAAAAACTTTGGATCATTTCGAGAGTCTCCCGTGAGGCGCCAATATGCTGCAGTACCTTCCCGGCTCTGCTACGGAAAGGCTTCATCCCAGATAAAGTATGAACATGCTCAAGCTGGCTAGCAGCTGGGAAAACCAGAGTCAATCAAATTGACCTTGAGAAACACAAGAAGGTGGTATTTAATGATGTGCCAGAATAAGTCCCAGCGCAGAGATGGGGTAAGGAAGGGCCTGAAGGAAGCCAGCCCAGCACACGCCGTCTGGATGGGGTAGTGAGGGCAGCTCGACGTGGATCACAAAGACAGGTTCGCACACACTTGACACTATGGTGATAGTGCAACGATTCAGAATGGCTTTTGGTACCACATTTGAGCTTCCGTAATCATAAACTAGGAGGATGAGGAAATGGTATAATGGTGCTCACAGGGAACAAGCAAACAGATGAGATATGATAAAGAGATTAGCCCACAACCTACAAAATTTGATTTAAATGTCTGAAATGCCATGCGAGTATTAGTTTTGTTTTTGTTTCCATTTCCTTAACTCATGCATCTGACAGTGAATATTTTGGAGTAACTCTTTCTCTGAGAGCACTACTGGCCAGATGACATCGCGTGGCTGATACTACAGAATGAAAGCAGGCAAGGATGCATGTGTCATCTGAAAGTGACTCCCAGAGACCCAAGTAAGGCTTCAAATGCAAGAAAGAGAAACTAAATGGTGTGTCTTTATGTTCCTACCACTGAACCTTCTTTGTCAGAGGTGAGGAAACAGAGAAACAAAACAGATTGAAAGGTTTGCTGAGGCCCCACAGGTAAATAGGGAACACCCAGGGCCTCCTGCCTCTCTGCCTCAAACAATGGTTATAGTGGGTTTAATACAGATGTACCTGCGCTTATATATAAAGAAGAGAGAAGACAATTTTTAAAATGCATAAACATTTGTGTTTTAGTATTACCTTCAAGATTGCCTTAAATATTCATATCATTGTACGACATGGTTCTTACGATATCACTAGGGCCACTGAATTCCATTTTTCCCAATTTAAGTATAACATTATATGGGCAAAATGTTACAGGTTTGACACTGTTGCTAGATAACCCTCGTCTTCCATGTTCGGTGGGGACAGAAACCGCTACGATCCCCCAGATGACAACTGGGAGCTGCTAATAAAACTGGGAACACAAACATGCTTTAGATCAATGGGTTCACTGCTAGGACTCTGCCCTGTGTCACTCATGAAAGCATATTGGAAGAATGCTCACCGCAGCAAAGTTTATACACAATTTGGGGTAAAAATATGGAGACTGAATTTTAAGATAGCATCACTTGGAATAGCAAAACAATGCCAACCACCTAAAGGTCCACTGAAAGGGAAACTGCTCAGGTAAGTTGGAGCATGAGCACATGATGGAGATTGTACAGCAGCCAAAAACAAGGTAGGCCTACAGGACTGATAAGAAAAGATCTCCAAACCGTATTAAGTGGGAAAAAAAAAATCGAAGTACTTAACAACATGTGTATGTCTGCTAGGAGATAAAAGAAATGGTTAATAATATTTACCTTCCCAGAGAAGAACTGGGAGGGACTTTTGCTTTTTATTTTCTACCTTCACGGGCCTGTGTGAAGATTCAGACCCTATGTTACCATCTGTTCGCCTTGTACATCTCTGAAGGTGATTACATCACCTAACACAGGCGATTAAACTTAAGCCTTAAAGAGATACTAGGACCAGCAGAAGAAAATAGGCCCCATATATATTTTTTTAATTTAACTGAAAATAAAGAACCCAGAGAACTCAAGACAAGGGCTCATTTGAAATATATACTGAATTTGAAATATTTCATTTGAAATATACTATAAAAAAGCAGAACAAATCTTCCTTTTCTTAACTTTGATCACTTTTTAGCTTAGAACACCAGACATTCTCCTAAAAGAATCATGGTCTGTTTCTTCCAATGGCAAGAAATCTTCCACGGTGTTCAGAAAACAAAGAGATCTTTAATTAAAAAAAAAAAAAAAAAAAAAAGGAGGGGGTGTGCCTGGGTGGCACGTCTAACTCTTGGTTTTGGCGTAGATTGTGATCTCAGGGTCCTGAGATCGAGCCCCCCTGTCGGGCTCTGCATTCAGTGTGGGGCATTAGATTTTCTCTGACCCTTGTTCTACCCCTCCTGCTCCTGCTGCTCTTTCTCTTTCAAATAAATAAATAAATAAATCTTTAAAAAAAAAAAAAAAAGAAGGTAAGAAAACAAAGACCGCCTTGGGAAGGATTGTCAGACATCCTCTATGCTCTGCTCCCAGCCACTGGAGGGTCTCCCCCTCTATATTCCCCCCCTTCCTCCCAGGACAGTGTACACAGCCCATTCCTTCTGCCCACTCTGACCTTCTCTGTCCTCCCCCAGGTCTTTCCTGAGATCTTAGCTCGGTCGCTTCCTTCTCAGAGACTCCAAATGTCCCCCAGCTCCAGGCCTTATCACCACTTTTGGGGTACTAGGTACTAGGTACTTCCTAGACCTAGTAACACCATTCCAGTTCACACTGATGTTTGTGTGTCTTTGGTTAAACCTGATTTCCACTCTGGGCTGAAAGCTGTACAGAGACAGTATATCTCCCAGTACCTACGACAGTGTTCACATTGTAAACATGTGAATAAATGACAAGCAAATAAATGAACACGGTCTATACTTCACACCAAAGCCCAGCGACCATTCTACAAAAGTGACTTACCTGGGCCACTCTCTAGATCAGACCCCTGCTGTCCCCTTCCTCACTGGCTCTGAGGCCGTAGGGACACCCCTGCAGCACCTCTGTCACCTCCACCCCTGCCATCTGGCTCCAGCCACACAGGCTTCCGTGCTGATCCTGAATCCTCCAGGCACATTCCTACTTCTGTGCCTTGGCACATGCTGTTCCCACCGCCTAGAAACCATGTCCCTGGACACTGGCGTAGCTTGCTACTTTACTTCAGTCAAGTCTCATATGAAATGCCACCACTTCAGATGGTTCTCTGCTAAGTACCCCAAGTAAAATAGCCCACATTGTAACTGTTCATCCCTCTCTCTGCTTTACCACACTACACTGCATTTATAACAACCCAGCAGTATGTTAAATAATCCCTTACAGTCCATTTCTCCATACACAGGAAGTAAAGCCCAAGGGAGGGCAGGGATTTTGTTCTGTCTGATATGCTATGTCCTCAGCCTCAAGAGGACTTCAGGCCCTCAATAAATGTTTGTGCACAGACTTACCAGCACCAACATCTACGCGGAGAGAGAGAAGTGAAAAATTAAAAACAAAGATGGGGTTAAAGCCTGCCGCTTCCTAATCCTAAAAACCATAAGCATAACAAACTCTTAGCTGCATGCATGGGCATTAACCACATTTTATTTTCTTAATAAATGAGCTGAATGAGTAAACATTCTCAAGCCTCTGACTAATAAAGCAGATGACATTGACAATGAACCATAAACAATGCATGGATAACAGGCCTGCCTGTCCTTTCATTCATAAAATAAACAAAATGAGTATGACTTTAAAAATAAAGAAAACGTTATTCCAAGAGCAATAAACTTTATGCACTGCACTAAAACCTCCATGTGTTTATCCCAGCATGTGTATCTGACAATTAAAAAAAATGGTCAAGGGTTTACTTACCCATTCTCCTAAAATCTGTGACACAGCTTCATTGGCCCTTGTCATATTCCTACAGGCGAGGATCACGTGGGCACCATGGAGGGCAAAAGACTTGGCAGTTTCAAACCCTATGGTTTAAAGGAAAGTCAACATTAGAAAACACAATGCAAAACATTGACTCAGCTGAACGGCCTTTACTGAGCACTGCACACACTACCAGAGGGGCTCTCAGCCAGAGGCATCTGTCCCCTCGTAGACAGGTGCAAATGTCTAGAGACATTTTCAGTGGTCACAACTGGGGACAGGGTGCTACTGGCATCTAGCGCATAAGGGTCAGGGGTGCAAAAATTACCTTACACAGCACAGGACAATCCCCACAACAAAGCATCATCTGGCAATAAGTGTCAATGCTGTTGAGGTTGAGAAAACCTAGCCCATGAACACACCATCCCCAAAGGTGTAGGAAAAACCACAGAAGAGCCCACAGCACAGTCTGCCATATATAACCACTGCCTGATGAGCAGATCTGTGTTAAATATAAAGACTAAGGGGGGGCGCCTGGGTGGCTCGGGGTGGGTAAGCCTCTGCCTTCGGCTCAGGTCATGATCCCAGAGTCCTGGGATCGAGCCCTACATCGGGCTCTCTGCTCAGCGGGGAGCCTGCTTCCTCCTCTCTCCCTGCCTGCCTCTCTGCCTACTTGTGGTCTCTGTCTGTCAAATAAATAAATAAAATCTTAAAATATATATATGTATATAATATAAAGACTAAGGACATATAAGGACTCAGATATGGCCACTGCCCTTCAAGAGCTCACAGTCTAATAAGAAAAAAACGGCCTGAAAAGGAAAATAAACATACAACATGTTTACTATGTTCTGTGTGATGTGCTTGCTCTGTGCTGTGCTACACGCATCCCACAACGGCGGCCACCCTCCCACTGGGAGCAATGAGAAGAGCTGGACAAAACCTACACACATGCACAAACACAGCCTTGAAGGCATCAAAGGGACATTGTAAGTGAGGATTTGGCCGGTGGGGGGCGGGGGGGCAGGGGGCCTGGAAAAGCAGAAAAGCTAATCGAGATGAGCTGGCTTTGGCGCCCCCAGATCAGTATTCCTCAAAAATAAAGGTGAACAAATTTTTAAATAAACCAAACCAGACAGACAAAAAGCTAAGAGGCTATGTCACCAGCTATGGACAGACCGGAACTACTAGGGGAGACATTCAAGGATGCTCTTCAAGCAGGAGGAAAAACGACACTCAAAATCAGGAGGTGCCAAAAGTAACAAAGTAATACAAATGGTAAGTTGATGGTAAAATCGAAATGATAACAATAGTAGTTTATAAGTAAGTTTTGGAATACATAGCAGAATTACTCTGTTGTTAGTAATAGTGCATAATCTAGGAAAAATTCTGTATTTAAAGAAAAGCCTCTAAATGAAAACTCTGGATTTGGATCTTTTTTTTTTTTTTTAATGGAAAGGCTACCAAACGTTTAAGAAAATAAAAACACCAATCTTCCAAAAATTCTTCCCCAGAATAGAGAAAGAAGAAGGGGCACCTTAGGTGGCTCAGTTGTTAACCGTCTGCCTTCGGCTCAGGTCATGATCCTAGAGTCCTGGGATCGAGTCCCCCATGAGGCTCCCTGCTCAGCGGGGAACCTGCTTCTCCCTCTCCCACTCCCCCTGCTTATGTTCCCTCTCTTGCTGTCTCTCTGTCAAATAAATAAAATCTTTTAAAAAAAATAGAAAGAAGAAAAACCCAACATTTTATAAGCCTAGAAACTCTTTAGTCATTAGAGAAGTGTAAATCAAAGATACAATGAGATGAAAAAAGAAGTAAAAAAATTTAAAAGATACAATGCGATACTATTACATACCCATTACTACAATGGCTAAAATTTAAAAAAAAAAAAAACAAAAAACACCTGTTTTTTAGATGACCAGACCAAATGTTGGCAAAGATGTGGAACAACCAGAACTCTAATGAGATCTAACTTGAGAGCCCGAACCCCACATCGCTGCTCCAGGGCACGTGTTTTCTTGTAAGCTGTGCGGGAGACCACAGGGAGTACACACCACAACCAATGAGTCAGTTCTACTAGAGGGAGCAGCAATGTAATTCCACCAAAGCCACGTCCAATGACCACCGAAGACTATTTCCAAGATACTGTTTGTATGTACGAAAAATCAGAGTACCGTTATTTTACTGAAACTGCCCGTGAAAGAGTCTAGCAAAATTCATTCCCTCCTATCTTCCATGTATCTAATCTGCATGGAGGCCAGTCTATTTATATAAACGAGCTCTCAGGGGAAGCCAGCACAGCACAGTGGGAAACTCAAAGTCAGGAGTTTGACACCGATGTCGACCCCAGCTCCAGCTAATTATAAGCAGTGAGTTATGCCTTTAACCCATCAGAAACTCAGAGACTTTTTCTTAAAATGAGGAGTAAGTAGTAAATACTAGGAGCCCAACAGAACAATAGTAGGTGGAAAACAAGTGTTAATTCCCATTCTTTCCAAAATCTTTGGTGTAAAGTCCTGTGTCTCCTCTCTGACTTGTATGACCTATCAGATATAGCACACTCAGTATGACTGAAAATTAACACTCTCTCCTCGATCTGCTCCCAGCAGCAGCCCAAAAGCTGACTAGCTTTAACATCAACCAGAATTTAAGGAAATGACCCATGACAGCCACCATTCTGTTTGTGTGGATACTGGGTCCAGAACGCATGGGAACTTCACTGTTGAGATAACTTGAGTTATTTTTCAGATGATGCCAAGTTCTATATCCCAAGATATTCACTTATCATTATCTAAGGACAATATCCTATACTTGAATCTGATTCTAATATGATGCCCAAAGGATTTCAAGTCTAAAATACTTAACATCTAGATCAGTTTGTAGCCTCCTTGGTGTATGTAGTCAAAGTTCATTGAAGCCTGTATCTTTGAGTCATGAAGCAAGAAAACAATAATCTTAAGTTTACTCATTTTGATCCGTGATGCCAATTACACCACTTACTACCATTGGCAAGAAGCACCTACATCATTTGGGGAAAAGAGAAATAAGTAAAACACCAGGTTTTGTAGCCCAGCTGTTCCAAAACTGGATGGGGGCAGGCATAGGATGAAACCTTGCTAACTGATGTGCTACATCAATCAGACTAATGAAATGCTGACAGCCATATGGAAGGAATGCAAAGTGACCAAAAATGACTTCCCCTGCACTCCCACAAGGTCTTGTTGAGATGGTGGACTCTGCGTCCCTGTGAAATGTCCAGGTCACAGCAATTATCAGGAATATTTTTCATCATATTTTCATCAGAGAGTATTAAAAAAAAAAAATGATGATGGGAAAGATGGCAGACACAATGCTTGGTCTTTCATGAGCAACCATCCTTTTAAGGGACCGAGAGGGCACTGAGACAATGCAGGGCCTGGCTGACCCCAGGCTCCATTTACCAGTTTAACTACAAACTCCTTATAATGTGGGCCTTTCTGATCCCTGTGTCCCACGGGATGAAGGAACACCCAGTAGGATTCAACAAATACCTGCCAAAGGAACGAATGGTTCTTACAGGTTGTTAATAGGCTACAACTCCGGACTGCTGCAAAACAATCCAAGTCGTTTCAAACAACACTGACAGCCCTCTGGCAACAACAAACAACACTGATAGCCCTTTTTAAAATAATGAATAAATATTAAGATCCTGCAAAAATGGGGCTCACTGTGGTTTTTAATGACGCTACCTAGAAATCTGTGGGGAAGAGCATGTCCGTTTCCTATCAAAGTTAATCTTCCCAAACGCACCTGTTTAACATGCTATCTCAGTTGACAAAATGACATTCGGCGAAGGACTCTTTCTTAAGGAAAGGAAGCGCACGACGTGATGACAGCGGCAGGTGGCAGCAGCAAGTCGGCACCCTCTCAGTTCCACGGAATCCCCGGCTGCTGCTGGGGCTCACTCCCTCTACCCAAGTCGTGTAAAATGATGCTCTGGCTCTTGGGTCTTCCCTTAGCCGAGCAATGCATTCCATGCTGAGGGTCTCCTTTTAAAAGCTGTGAGAGCAGTTCCATTTTCTTATCCTTTACAAGTGCTTTTGGAGCCAAAACCAAAGCATGGATATTTCTAAAGATGAAGGGGGAAGAGGAAGGACAAGACACTCTCACAGTAAACCATGGCTCCAGAGTGTGGAGTTGTATGGGGGGAAAAAAGAAAAGAGAGAGGAAAGGAAACAAAAAGAAAGAAAGAAAAAGAAAAGAAAGTTTAATAATGCTACCTACGGCTAAAGTCTTGGAAAAGCTCATGAGAATAGCATCCCTCATGCTCCTAATTCCGCGGCTGATGACCAGTTTAATTAGCTAAATGTAGTAGTGCTGAGCCAATTCTGCAGAGTGCCAAAGTCTGTGCAAAATAATAAAGGCAATGGTTTACTAAATTTAATAACCTGATTCATCTTATAAAAAATTAACTTTATGACAATGTTTAAATTGAACAGGCTTAACTGCATGGAGGTGGCAAGTGCGTTCAGAAGAATATTTAAAGCTAATAATATAAAGAAAATAGAAGACATTCTAAAACAACAGGCAGCATCTGCTTCCTAGCACTTGTTACGTCTGATCCGATCAGGAAGATTAAGTGGCCACCAAGGTTTAATATCTCGTTGTCAGGTTTTAAGCTTTGCATAGAAACATTAAAGTAGCATAAAAAGGAAAACATATCCCCCCAAAAAATATTAAATACCCGCTTTTCTCACACAAGCTTTCATTCTCGAGAATGGAGGCTACAGACTGGTGATCATGGGATAAATCAAACCCACGGCCTGTTTTGTTTAGCTCAAACATTGTTTCCCTCCGTCCTTCTCTCCCTTTCTGTCCTCTCCTCTTCCACTTCCCACCCTCTCCTCCTCCCTTCTCTCCTCATAGGAACTAGTGACCAGCATTAAAAACCTGGATTACCTGTGTGAGGGCAGACGTCCAACACCTCTGAAAAAGCATACAAGTGGCCACACTGGGCCCCCATCCCACTGCCGCCGCCGGCTAGAGTCAGGGTCTGCACCCTCCTGTCCGCCACAGTCACCACCCACACTGCTGGCTTCGCCTGCTGGACCACTGCAGGCACCTGATGCTGAGACGCCCATCAAACGGGTGACATTCACACTAGAAACAACGCTCCAGCCTTGCCACAAAACTGCCACAGTCAGAATTTTCACATCCAGACGGCCACACCTCAAAAAATGTGTAACGCTGACCTGCTCAAGATTTGACTAAAGCCCTGTGAGGCCCCAGCCGGTCAAGCATGAGAAGATCAGGACACCAGCTACCCCATGGAAGGGCTGGCGGCCGTGCTCCACCCGACACAAGGACACGCAGGGGGACAGCTCGGAGACCCACAGGAATTGGGGCATACGTGGTACACGTTTTAAGACCCACCTTCTTGGCATTTCCCAAATGCCACTGAGCAGTCACAGAAACTGTGGGCAGGAGCTATGCTATGACCAGAGGACATAAAAAAGAAAGGCTGGGTGCATGGCAAGACAAGATCGTGGACTGGCGAGGGGCCCGTGTAAAGGAACAAGAGGCAACCGGACAGGAGACGACACCAAGTCCGACAAGCAGAAACTGCGGGACCGTGGCCGGCAGCAGGGAGCAGCGCTGTGAATGACAGTGTTCCAGCTCCACAATTACATGGTGGACAGCGACACATATTAAATAGTTATAATCAGTACTATTCTGTCTCTTTAAGATCCCTCTGGTGGTCATGCAGAAGGTGGCTGAGCTGAAGACACGGAAGTCTTGGGACCAGCCGAGGGAATGGGTGCCCTCTGAGGCTGAAGAGCTAAGAGAAAAATGAGAAAATAATTTGGGAAGCAAACCTCTCCAAAGCCTGATGAGCGCCCGAGTCTCAGTCTGAGGGAGCACCCCAAGTCTCCAAAGACGCCAGCCTGGCCACCCGAGAGGCCGGCCGCTGGTTGGCTGACCCAGACACTGACTACAAAGGAGGACTGGGTTTGCGTGTGGTGGTGGAGGGGGCAGAGGGAGCAGGTGACCGCAGTCAGTGAGACTCCCCGGCAGAAAGGATAGGTGGGGACAGAGTCACAGATTCCACAGGCACAAAGGACATCGGGGTGGGAACCGAGTCCCAACAAAGCTCCCAATCAAGTAGGAGCTAAGAACAAGGCCAGTTCTTTCCCTGGTGCTAGGAAGGTTCCTTCTGGTTCGAGTTTTTTAATTTTCTCCATATTGTGGATTTACTTGGACAGTGTCCCCATTTACTGTAAATTATGGTTTTAATTATCATTTTTATTAAGATGCCCAAAGGAGTCGGGGCTTACAATACCCGTAATTTCTAATGGGTTGTTATTATTAATTTATAATTGAGAAACGCTGGAGACAAATGTTACTGGTAACTGCACACAATTAAAAGGCCAGGAAGATGGTGATTCCCCACCCCCCAACACACCACTAAAGCAATCTTGAGGAAGGAATCAACAAGTTGTGGAACATTCCAGCACCAGCCAGCTCCCCCTGCCTGGAGCTCTACCATCAGGTACAGAACAAGAAGAGAAGCCTATCTTTCATCCTGAGTTAAATTTGGGGACAATTTTCACGTTAATAAACCACGGCGTTCAGCATCTGCCACATCCTCCCTCTAAAGACAAGGACCATACTTCCCAAACCCATCTGATTCACCTAAATGAAGTTACGGTGACTCAGTACTGACTGTGACACTGACATCGAATGCTCTGAGGGTGTCTCCGGTCAAGTTCGAGGACACACACTGACCACTGCTGCGAGGTCAATGCCACAAGTGCCGGGACTGGATAACCACACCGCTGGTTCTGTGGCTGCCTGACCCGCCTCATCGAGCGCATTTACCTTCCACGCCATTGCAGTTCTGTAGCTCTGAGTTCCCAAGAGTAGAAATCACACTCCCTCTGTCCTCACTGCAACTTCCAGCTCTTAATAAATTACAAGACTATCCAGGCCTCTCCAGAGGAAAATGTCATAACCAGCCATGCTTTAAAATGTGTGTCTTATACACAGTTGGCTACAAATCCCACACAGAGGCTCCCAAACACCCCTCACAAGATCAACAGGCCTCAAATAGAAATATCTACCTAAGAAAGACACCAATTCGAGAGATGGGGATCCAAAGGTAGGGAACAGCCCGTTCACCTGGGCTATCTTCTTGATATATGGCCAGGTGTTTGGGGCAGTACAATGCTGAGGCCGGAACTTTTCTAAAACGAAACAATCAATTCTGAGTGACTACCTGGGATCTCTCAGGAGGCAAGACGGACCCCAGGCTGCCTACTTGTGGTGCTGCTGGGCTGGCTAAGGAAGCTCTCATCCGACCTGCCAGTGACAGTGCGCCCGATTCCCGTGTGTTAGGAATCACAGAGAGAAAAGTGTCTGAAGAGATTGCAATTAACATGGCCCTAGGCAGCCCAGTGAAGACAGACTTAGCAAGGGCACCTCGACGGAGCAGGGTCCGCGCAGGTCAGGGTGCCAGCAAACTAGGCCACCACATGTATTAATGGTGGGGGGAGCAGGAGAGTGGAATACAAAGTGACTCAACATCTTTGGGGGCAACTGGGCTATCTCCATCCAAGTGTACATGGCCACGCCCTTTCATCCAGTTCTTCCCCATCCAGAAACGACTCCTACAAATACACCTGCCCATGTGAGCCAACACACGACAGGAGCGTTCAACAAGCATCGCTTTGACAGCCAAAAAATGGGAACCCATCCAGACGTCCCCTCTGTTAAGTGAAGCACATGGCGCATCCAGAGCCAAGAGCCGTGCTGTCATCCAGCAGAACCAGGTGACCCGAGATGGAAAGACAAGCAAACATCTCCTGTTCCATTACGAAGAAAAAAAGAAATCAAAGCGCAGGACGGCATGCACGGGTGATTCCCTCGGTGGCATACGAAGGGAAGGCAGGTGTGTGTCTACGTATGCGCTAACACTGACCCCTGAGCGTGTGAGCGATCGCTCGGGGGCTGAGAAGACTCACCTGCGTATGCCCACACAGATGCTACTTCCATTTTGAGCACACACATGTGTACGAGTAAGAGTAAGGCACTACAAGCGAATGACAGAATGTATCTAATTGATCATTTATAGGCCTTCACAAATTTTAACAGAGAAAGAGCAAGACAAGTGAGAAAGGAAAGAGAACAGGCCTCCTGTATTTTCTGAGCATGCCGGTTTTTAGAGAAGGACCAAAGAAGAAGGCGAGGACGACGGGGGAGTGCCGGGCCAGGGGCTTCAGGAATACGTGATGTAATTCTGAGGTGCTCTTCACAGCAACGCTCCGACATGTCACTGTCAGCACCCACCACTGAGAAAACCAGCAGCCCAGAGGCGCTGGCACTCACAAGATCAAAGGTCAAACAGGAGGTTCGGTGGCCTGAGTCCAGGGCAGGTGAGTTCAAGCCCCACACTTGCAGGAGCCCCCCTGAGGGCAGGAAAAATCCAGTTGGGAACACCACTCACCTGCCCAACTGTTGACTGTTCTGTATCTTGTTCCACCGACCGACAGAATCTGATGTGTGCTCTGTATGTCTCTCGTGACATTTTTGGCATTTGTATGATCTAAGCCAAACCTTACTAAGCTGTAGTCCTTCTGAGAGAAATGGTCCCCACACCACAGCCTACCAACAACGCCCATTTCTTTTCTGTGTCATCTTGTCAAGGCAAAGGACCTAGGCCTCTTCAGCTACTTGATTATGTAAACGTACTTACTTAATGGAATCTGTCCCCAAACTGTGATGCATTATCAAATTACCTTCTCTCTTATTTAATATTTCATCACAGAGCTCAGAATTAACACCATCCTTTGCTTTCACAAACAGTTCTCTGCGTAAGGCCTACCAGAAGGCATAGCTAATCCACAGAAATAACGTTTCTTTCCACATTCTCCAAGGTCAACAACGTACAAGTACAGACTTAACTGAACCCTGCCTCTACGCTTTCAACCAGTGAGTCCTTTTACAAGGGATGTCCTTGACACCCTAGCCTTACAAGTCATGCTCAGAGTTTCTTCCTTCATTTCTGAAAGGCTTCAGTGCTGAAGTTTAGGGAGGAGACTCTATGAAGGCCAAGGACAAAGACCTCCCGGCTGACTCAAGAAGGAAGGGATGCCACACCGCATTTTTTAACAAAGCATACATGGTACTTTTACAAACGCAGCCAGATGCTCAGGAAGATAACTAACACAGGACGAGACAGAAGAACAAAAAACCAAAGTCTTCCCCATTAAAAAAAAAAACAAAAAAACTTAAATCCAACCTATAGGACAAAGAAACATGTGTGACCTGTCAAGGCTCTCAAGGAGACACAACCTCTTTGACTCGCTGGCACAAACACAGGGAAGTACACGACAGCTCTAGGATCTCAAACCCAGGACATGAGTTCGGCCTGTGTTTATGCTCTTCGGAGGGCAAAACTTTTTTTTTTTTTTTTATCACTAACAAACCACACACACACACACACACACTCACTCCCATGGTGTCTTTAACTCCACACGCACAGCCGGTATTAGTAAGAGAACCAAAGTGTCTCTGCTGTTTGCAAGTGGAAAGGTTTACCCTCAAGTTTGGCCTTTTTCACTTTGATGGATTAATTTATAACCACTTCAAGAGGACAGAACCCAATCCGGAATCTGCAAGCACACGGGATTATGTTACTGGGCAGCTCATTGTTTTTGCAGCTGGGCCGGGATTTCCTTTCAAGACCCAGGCCTCAGTCCCTCCGCAGTCTGCTCGAGACAGGCTTCTTTATGATGCAGAGCAAACAGGGAGGCCACTGGGGTCCCATGCCACACTTGTCCAGAAAAAAGACCCCTTTCTTTTCATTTCTCAACAACCAATGGGGCCAGGACCAGCCTATCTCCCAAGGCATTTTCCACTCCTGTCAATTAAGAAGTGGTTAGGAAGGGATTGTTTGAAAGAAGGAAACACACACACACACACACACAACTTCTCCATTCCACTGAGAGCTTCCAAAAATGGAAAGCCTGCTACAGCCTGCATCTTCAGTGTGAGCTTTCGAATTCAAGCGTCCCTCCCCCACACTTTTTTTTTAATTTCAGATCGACCTGGGCGCTCGCCTTCTAAAAAGTGGCATATTACTTCACCTCTTTGAAAAGATTAAATTCTTTATGCTCCCAAAGTCATGGGGAGGTGCTTAGAACACCACGCTGGGAAAATTTAGCACTTTTTTGCAGCTCACTTTAGAAGTGTCCAAATAGACTTTCATTCTCCACAGCTTACAACGTTTTAAGATGCAGCTTCTGGGAAGTACGACTGAGGTTCTGAGGTTCCACTGTTGAAGCCGGCTGCGGCGGGAGACAGGCCTGCTCACTCGGTCCACCTGGCCGGGGCTAGAGGCAGGCACTGCCAACTCCTCCTCACGCGGAGACAAATCCGTCACTGGACTCTACTGCGATGGGTTAGGGAGCAATCATTAAAATGGGACATTTGCTCAAAATGTACAATAAGGAGACAAAGTGTACTGCAGTTCTGAGCAAGCTGAATTAAATGCAAAAACACCTAATTAAGGTATATCCTTACCTTGTAGTCATTAAGGAAAAAGCACCCCTGGTAATCTATCTAACCCAGACCACCCTATAATCTTTCATACAGCTGCTTTCTAATTTTTTATGAAATCTAAGAGGGGCTTGGTTGTGTGTGTGTGTTTTGTTTCTTTGCTTTCTGAAGACACAAAAGTTGATACTATCTCATTTCAGCTTGAAGAAACAAAAATTTTTTTTCAAGTAAGTTGCTACTTCTGATGAGTCCTCTTGCAATCGTCAAACAGTCCACAGCCATCCTGTGTAGACCGTACGGACAACACGTGCTTTCAGAAGAGGAAGCGCACAAAACTCACTTCCTTCCACAAGCCAGGCTGCACACAACAAAGCACAAGAAATCTTCACTAGTTTCACACTTTCCTTATTGACAACACACTTGGGAGATTACAGTGCTTGGGTCCCCAAGGGACATACAATTTGTCAAAGAAATTCTCCATTTCTCTGTCACTTTTTAAGGTGAGATCTGCTTCAACAAAATCAGTCTCACTCACAAGGGGAAAAAGGGAAGGAGTTCTGAGCTTTGAGTTTGATAACACACTGTTTTGGAATACCATGATGAGGGATTGGCTAAACACACCAATTTTAAAGTCTATCCCTCTCAGTGCATGTGCAAGCTAATCATCAGCTGTGATCAGGCACTTCCTTGGCATGCATGTCAGAGATGCGCAGGGCACTTCCAGCTAAGGTTGATCGCGCCTGACTCCCGGAGATGTGGCTAGCTGTAAATCTGTATTTGGCTCCCCTCTTGCCACTGCTGCCTCTGGGCCAAGAGGGTCCCAGTAGGAGCCCCCACGTAGGTAATATACATGATCAGAGATTAGGCTTAACTCCATTTCAAAGCTCTGAGTTAAGACACGCAGGCCACGATGGAAGACTCCAGCTTAGAGAGAGCTTCTGGGCAAATTGAGCGTCTCTAGGGGTATAGGGTCCCAGCAGTAGGAGTCCGTGTCACCGGGGAGCAGCCACAAAAGATTCCAATGGAGATCTGCCTCCCTGGGACAGACAGTTGGAGGAAGCATATGCAAAGAAGACCTTTTATTAGGCTCAAACATGCAGCCTGCCCCTCAAGCATGTAACTTTTTAGAGGCTCTATTAAGACAAGGTGTACTATAGTTTCTTCAGTGCTTTGAGACAGAAAATGGAACATACAATCAAAGAATTTCTTTTTTTTTTTTTAGATTTTATTTATTTATTTGACAGAGATCACGAGTAGGCAGAGAGGCAGGTGGAGGGGTGGTGGGGGGAAGCAGGTTCCCTGCTGAGCAGAGAACCCAATTCGGGGCTTGATCCCAGGACCCTAAGATCATGACCTGAGCCGAAGGCAGAGGTTTAACCCACTGAGCCACTCAGGCGCCCCGAAATCAAAGAATTTCTTGAAGGAAAAAAAAAAAAAAATACCAGATCAGGAGCTTTACTGGTTGTTACGGACTGAACTGTGTCCACTTAACACTCCTATCTTGAGCCCTAAGCCCTGATGCGACCGTACTAGAGATGAGGAGTCTCAGGAAGTGATTAAGGTTAGATGAGGTCTTAAGGGTGGGGTTCTGAGCCAACAGGACTGGGGTTCTCATAGACATGTGTGCACACAGAGGAAAGGCCATGTGCGGACAGAGCAAGGAGGCGGCCTCTGCAAGGCAAGCAGAGAAACCAACTTAGAGAAACCAACGCTGCCGACACCCGGGTCTGACCTCCAGCCTCAGCGTCATGAGAAATACATTTCTGTCAATTCATCACCCAGTCTGTGATATTTCATCAGAGCAACCAGGACAGACTAATATACTAACGCTTTTAACCAGATCAGCTGGTTCAAAAAGGAGAAAAGGCAACAGATCTTAACCTTCCTGGCCTCAACCACTGGAAATTAAGATGGAAGATTTTATGTCATCCCTAAATGAGGCAGGTGAGTGAGGTGGAGCAGATGATACTTCTGTGGGTCAGAAACCTAACCTCTCCTTCGGGTTTTTCTTGAGAAAACTGAAATATGTATCTACCAACAAACGAGAGATCGAAGTCCTTCCTCCTCAAAGAGTGGTACCTGGACCAGCAGCACCATCACTTGAGAGCTCAGAAATGCAAATTCTCAGGGCCCCCCCATGCCTGCTGAAGCAGCAAGCTGGGTCATGTTGGGCTCTGTGTTCTAATGAGCCCTTCTGGACACTCAGATTCCTGTTCAAGGTTAAGAAATTCTGGTCTTGTTAATGCCCAGAACTCACCTTCTCTAACAAGAGGCACTGTCTATGGCTCCACGTACACACGACCCTTACATAACGGTCCCATTTAACTCTCAACACAATGGGTGCATGATGCTACTATCCCTACTGTACAGATGAGAAAACTAAGGCTCAGGAGAGACAAGGTCAAACAGATCGTAAAGTGGAAGGGTGAAAACTGGACCCTAGGGCCTGATGCTTCTAAAGTCCCTTGCAGCAACCTCTTCGGCAAAGCCAGCCCACTTTCCCTCTGAATGTTGGTCCCCGCAATGACTCTCACAGCAAGAAACAACTTACACGTCTCCTCTTCCCGCCACCGTGCAATCAGGAGTCAGACAGACTGGAGTCAGGATCCTGCCTCTGCCACTTTCTTATAACCTTTGGGTCTTGAGAAGGATGTTGTATGTTCTGGGTTGAATTCTGTAACCCACCCCTCCACCTCAAAATTCAGATGCTGAAGTCCTAAGCCTCAGTATCTCAGAATATGGCCTTATTTGGACACACAGTTTTTGCAGAGGTAATCAAGTTAAAGTGGGGTCATTAGGGTGGGCCCTAACCCAATGACACTGGTAAAACTGTGGACTCAACACATACACAGGGAGAACATGTGAGCACGAAAAGGACCACATACAAGCCCACAAGTTGCCCGCAACAGACTTTTCTCACAGCCCTCAGGAGTCAACCCTGCCAACACCCTGATTTTGCACTCCTAGCCTCCAGAACTGTGAAGCAATAAATTTCTGTTGTTTAAGCCCTAGTCTGTGGTACACTGTTACAGCAGCCCCAGGAAATTAATACACTTAACTTCTATGGGCCTCAGTTTTTTCATTTGTAAAAGGGGAATATTAAGAGGTACTCCTTCAGGGTTGCAGGAATGTCAAATGAGACAGCTATGCAGAGTTCCTAGCAAGCTACACCTCTCAATACATTAGGCTTATTATTGATACACTAAATATTGGCTAAAACACCCTCCACATGATTTATATCTCAAATTTTCCTATAAAAATCTAAAAATATGTACAGGAGACTAAATAGAATAAATGATTCTTAGTGTCCCTAGTACCTATTCAACAACTTATCACTGGTGCTCCCAATTCTTTCCTAAAAAGCACTTAAAACAGTGTATTATAAACACCCACTTCCAACACAGGAACTTAAAATAAAATGAAAATTGGTGGTTGCCAGGGAAAAGGGCTTGCAGGGGAAAGGTGAAATAACAAATTGCCTGGGGCAAAGAGGCACAATGAAAATTTCTGTGGATATGTAAATGTTCTCTATCTTAACTGGGCAGTGGGTTACCTGAGTGTACACATTTGTCAAAAACCATATGTACAATTAAAATGAATAAACTTTGTTATGTGAAACTTCTACTTCAAAAAGTTGATTTTCTTTTAAGTAAATGTGAATGCCCATATTAAAGAAAAAAAAAAAAAACTGATTTACCAGGAATGTAGAGAAGGCTGGTTACTTATATGAGCATTCAAACGTTAGCTCTGAGCTTCCTGGCAACCAAGGTAAAGAAAGGAAATAGAATACTTTATATTGCCCTCCTTATTAAATGAGAAAACGCATACCAAGGTTTTAGAAGAGGTGATGTTTGTTTTCTTAACAACTCTTAAATTTTGCCAGAGGAATCCTTATAGGAGAAACATGGGTTAAAAGAATTAACCTGTGGTTTGCAGACTTTTACTGTGAAGGACACAATAGTCAATACTTCGGACACTGCACACCATATGGTCTCTATCACAACAACTGAATTCTGCTATATTAAAGTAACATGAAAGCAACCACAGACAGTATGTAAATGAGTGGGCATCACTGTGTTCCAATAAAACTTTACAAAAATAAGCAAGGGAGGGCTGGATTTGATCCATGTGCCATAGTTTACTGACCCCTGGAAAAGACAATGCACTTTTAACATTCAATGCTAAAGTGACCTGAAGCCAAACAAGAACAAAGCATGGAAGGACATGAAGGCAACCTTAACCTAAAAATTTTCTAGAACCCATTGGATAACAATCACAGAAAATTTTAGGTAGTTTACAAGATTCCATGAAAGTATCTGCTAAAGAGAATCTCATTTAAGACATCTATAAAACAAAATTTTTAAGTATTCAATTTGCATCAAAATCTTATTACACTGCTTCACTCTGAATTTCATTCAAATTCGACTTACTATAACTGCATTGGCTTTCTACTGCAGTGTTGGATATTTAACTAGAAACTACATCCTGCCTCTCCCTTTGTGCGTAAAATTGACAAATGTGTTGTTTTTGGATTCCAGAATTCTGGGGAAAGCCAACTTAAATGAATTAAGATGACTAATGTGTTGATTCTGTTTCCAATCCAACAAAATGTTAATGTAAGAACCATGTCATATGATGCTATGTGTTTTAGTTCAAATTTAACATCAAATATTGAATAAGGCAGTTTCTAAGTAAATTACTAAGCTAAAAATATTCCTTCTGCGCAGCAAGAACTCCATCTTGTTTAAAATAAATGGAAATTTGAACATCTTTGCTCAGATTAGCCTAAATAAGAAATTAGAGAAATGCAAACCTCCATTACAGTCAACAGTATTGATTCCATCTTTCTGGAGAAAGTAGCACAATATTAGATATATAAAGAAAAGGATTCATTTAAATTGTGACTTCCAGCCAAGTCCTCCATGGAACAGACCCTCAGACAGAAACAGTGCTGCTCCAGTGTGCCAGGTACACAATCACATCCAAGGGGAGTAGTCGGTCACCAAGCCACCGTGGATACAGTCATGAGACTGACAACCCAGGTGTCTCCAAACATCCAGTTGCTGCAGCGTCCCTGGCATCCCTCGTTCTTCTGCAGCATGAGAAGGTTTGTACAAATGTTTTCATTGCATTTACTTAACATTTAGCAGAGAAGCTCCTGTGGCTATAACACACTGCCACAGAGTTTTGTTTTAAGTAAACTAGCATTAGTTTTTTGTCACGTAATACTTGAAAATTTCTATATCCACAGAAGCAGTAACCATGGCATTTTTAGAAGCTGCTGGAAGTACTGCAAAGCCTGAATGTAATTCCATAAACATGTACCACGTACCTTCCATGAACAAGACATTAAACACTGTGCCTTAGATGGCCCACTAATTCTAGGGCCAAATCTTTCTGGTTTCCTTAAATTAATTATACCTACTGACCACCAAAAGGATAATTTGAATAATTGTGAAAAATCAAATCTATTAAGAGATTATTTAAAAAGAGAAATCAATAATTAGGGGGTCCCCTCTTTCAAAAAAAAAAGAAATTTAAAATTTTATAAAGCAGAATTTAGAAATCTAGGAATGTCTAGAAATGGAAACTACATAGAATATATGTATTTTGCCCCTAGGTTTTAGATTCAACTATGACAGCCTGTCAGTAACTGCATTTTTTTTTTCATTACCTGCCAGTTACTTAGGAAATTTCCATTGTTTAGCACAGGATAATTCTGAAATCAACAATTCTTTATTAATTACATGCTGACAAATTTCTATCAGAAAAGTAACCATTATGATAGAAAGTTAACAAAAACATCCCTAGGGATATTTTATCTCTAGCTCTATTCAATTCCATGATTTTTTTTTTTTATGAATAAAAGGACTCTCCAAACCAACACTCTATTTAACTGATACTAATGATTACAGTGCCTTAAAAGTAATCAGGATTTCTTAATTAAGTGTCCATTTCTTCCCCCCAAAATTACACACAAGTGCCCAGCTATGAATGTATTTGTTTTCCCCCTGTGGAAAGGGGCCAGAGGTTCCAGGACATTCTCAAAGGAGTAGAGAGGCTTCGAATTTACCTTTTTTTTTTTTTTTTAAACCAGAAAGCTGTGAAAACATTTTGTTTGTTCCTCTGAAAGGTAAATAGAAGTATTGTGCACTTGACAAAACAGATGGAGCCCAGAGCACGTCCATCCATGCAACCATCCCCTTGTCCCCAGCATCAGAAGGGGATCTGAACCCTTCGGAGTCCAAAACTGCCTCTGCAGCATCCTCGGTGGGCAGCGGCCTGGCCGGTGCTACACACCTCTGTGGCCAGGAACTCACCTGCTCCAGGCACCCTGTTCTGCTACTGGAAAGCAGGCAATCCCCCACCCGGTTCCTAATAGGTAATAAAAACAAGACAAAAGAGCAACTTCTTCTGAAAATCAGGCACCATAAGAAAGCAAGCTCCGGGGGAGGGGGCGGGGGGCGGCGGGCGGCAAACTTTGCTCACCGCTGTATCCACAAGACCCTAGAACAGAGCTGGGTTCACGGCAGGCACTCGGTAAGTATCTGTTCAAGGAATGCGCTGTTGAGGGTCTGCTATGCACTGGGCAGCATCAATACTAGAAGGCAAGGCCTTTTCTAGAGCACAGTTTTTAATGGGCTTAATTGTCACTCCACAAAATATATGTTGAAGTCCTAACCCCCAGAACCTCCGAATATGACCTTATTTGGAAACAGGGCCTCTCTGGAAGGTAATCAGGTCAACATGAGATCACTGGTGTGGGCTCTAGTCCAATATGCCCGGTGCCCCTGTAAGAAGGGGAGCTTGGACAGGGAGATGGACACATGCGGAGGGGAGATGTGAAGGGATACAAGGGACACACCAAGGGAGGAGGAAAAAGACACCGGAATTCTGCTGCCGGGCCAAGAACTGCCCGGGGCAGCCAGAAGCCAGAAGAGGCGAGAAAGGATCCTCCCCTACAGGTTTCGGAAGGAACAGGGCCCTGCCCACACCTAGACCATAACACTTCCATCCTCCAGAACCTGGAAACAAGGAACCACTGTGGCTAACGCCACCCAGTGTGTGGCATCTGTCCCAGCAGCCTGAGCAAACTAAGGCAACCGTGGAGGAGTTATCACAGAGACTGATCGATATCCCTGACAGGGAGCCTTTTCACCGTTGGTGGGGCCACGTGGTGGAGCAGGGCTCATCAGAGCACATGAGATCTGGTAATGGTGCAAGGGGGGACTGTACTGGGACCCTTCCTGACACTCCCAAGTATCCCAGTCCAACCTGACTCTGGCCACTACTGCAGCCACCAAGCTCACACGAGGCAGCTGGGCAGACCCACCTGGGGCTGCAGTGTGGAGCTTCCCTGACACGCAGCACGGGGTACCTGCAGAAACCAACCTGGGATTCATCCGTGTGCAACCCCAAAATGCTGGGGCACAAATACCCGCAGGGCTACCCCTGCCTGATGAGGTTGGGAGCAGAGAGAACAAATGCTTTCCCCTCTCATTCTGCAGGCAGAAGTTTCTGAGATGCATTTCGTAAACTCCTCCGAAAGTTCCATGGAACCGAATGCTAGGAACCCACAGCACGGCCCAACTGGTAACAGACCTGTGCGCTGCCTCCCCTCCTTGTTTAATCCCCCATCCCTCATCCATGCTCTCTGAAATCACATCCCTAATTACCTACACATCAACCTTTGTCTCAGGTTCTGCTTTTGGGGGAACCCAAACTAAGATTAAAAAAACAACTCTTAAAACATTTGCAATACAGAAGACTTACTTAGTTTTTATTAAACCTGAATCAATAGAAAAGCGCCCTACCCCTATTCTAATCCTTGAATGCTGGTTCCCTATAGCATTCTGTCTGTCCACTGGTCCCAGTTCTGTCCCTGGAAGTTAAGCCAGGTTTTTCCCTCTCCTGAAAACCCACTGCAAGAACTTTTTTTTTTTTTTTAAGATTTTATTTATTTATTTGTCAGAGAGAGAGAGACAGTGAGCACAGGCAGGCAGAATGTCAGGCAGAGAGAGAGGGAGAAGCAGGCTCCCCGCCAATCAAGGAGCCCAATGTGGGACTCGATCCCACGACGCTGGGATCATGACCTGAGCCAAAGGCAGCCGCTTAATCGACTGAGCCACCCAGGCGTCCCAAGAACTAACTTATGTAGACATTTTCCTCCGCCCATTAGTAGGTGCTCCTACCACACGATTTCATGACTTCACAAGCCCTTAGTTTGTCTGTGCTCCAACCAGAAATGAACACAGTATTCTAGACACAGTCTGATCCCGGGACTGTTCCCCTTTCTTTACAACATACCATGAAAGTTTCAACCAACCAAAGGTATAAACAGGTTGTCTACAGCAGAGCCCTTCTTTTCACAAATGTGCAGGGCTGCAAGAGACACTGCGTGGTCGAAACTTCTGTGAGCAGCTGTAGGTAAGAGAGATGCCCAACGATGATTGCGATTCAGAAGCCCCGTTTTCAACATGTGCTCCCCTCTCACATCAGTGGAATGCCACATTAAGCACTTTACTCTTGCTCTCCTGCAGAGGGGAGCACATGGTTTGCACAAGCTTGATTACAGTCTACGGCAGTTGGGTGATTACTACTGAAGTCAGGCAGACGCCTGCTGACATCGCAGAGTGGGCTCCCCCCCATGTTTTATTATCATACAGGAAAAGAATAAATAAAAAATTGTGAAAAATACTCCAGAGGATTCTTACCACATCTTTATCTTTGGGGAAGGATCAATTAAATCCAGAGACATTCACTCTTGTGTAACTTTTCCTGGTTTCCCCCACGTTCTAAGAAAGGAACAACAACACCCATAAGGAATTTGCACTTGGAGCCCCCTGAAAAGTAAGTGCCAGAATCAGTCTCTCGTCCTCCTCTCCCCTTTTGTTTCCACATCCCTGTTTTGGGCTAATCATATCCCACACATCTTTACTGCTCAACTAAGTTCTAATTAAGCATTATAAAAAATAAAACACATTAGCTGCATGTTGTAAACATCCGTTGGCAAGTATAATAGCATGGTTCCTAATATGAGAAGCAAATTTAATAAAATTTAAAAGAACTATTTCATCGAAGACAGAATAATGAAAAGGCATACTGTGCTGTCAGCAGAACGGGGTAGGCTCCGCAGTACTCGCAGAGGGCACGGCGCTGCTGTGTGCTACTTTGCAATTTTTGTACAGCGCAACTGTGGGCTCTCCTGAAGATGGCAGACTAGCCACTGGGTCATCCAAGAAACCACCTTCTGGACAACTCCCGGCCCTGCAGCCATTTAGAAAGCTGACTGGTTCAAAGGAATTCCCCCTTCCCTTGAACAAGGCACTCCCTGCAGCCACAGCCCAAGGCCAGCATACCAATGGCTGGTTGACCTGCTCCCAGCTTTTCACTCCCCGCTGTGTTGCTTGCGATGCCCATGCTCTCTGGAAAAGGCGGAGGTCTAAGTGGATACGGGGAAAAAACAGGCCAGCTTCACTCTGTCTGTCCGGTCACAAGTATGGAGACTGTCCCAGCGGAGCACAAAAAACCACAGCTTTGCAAAAGCCCCTCTGCCATCAGCCACTGGCAAATCTGCACACTACCAAAGGCCAGCCAGATAAAATCGGCTCCCGAAGTAGAAGAGAGACTGGGACAGCTGTGGGGCTGCCCCTCAGGAGGCCGGCTCGCAAGTGTGAAACACCAGGGATTTCCCTTCCCTCCTTCATTCAAGCACGTGTCAAAAACCAGTCCCTTTTTACCTCTCAAGAAAAACTGTAACTTTCTCTATGTTGGCATACTCATGAAATTACTCATAATACAGACTCTTTTTAAAAATCAATGTGAGGGGCACCTGGGTGGCTCAGTGGGTTAAAGCCTCTGCCTTCAGTTCAGGTTATGATCCCAGGGTCCTGGGATCGAGCCCCGCATGGGCTCTCTGCTCAACAGGGAGCCTGCTTCCTGCTCTCTCTTTGCCTGCCTCTCTGCCTACTTGTAATCTCTGTCAAATAAATAAAATCTTTTAAAAAATTAATTAATTAATTAAAATAAAAATCAATGTGAGGCTTTGCCCTAGAAACAAAACAACAGAGAAGGCGACGCTGATGAGCGACACAAGGCAAGAGGCACGTCACAGTGGGTACTTTCATGTCATCTCACTTACTACATGAGGCAACAGAGTCTCAGGGGTTAAGAATATAGTCCAAGAGCCCAGAGTTAGCAACCTGGAAAGTAACAGAAGTTTAAAAAAAAAAAAAAAAAAAAAAAAAGGAAAAAGAAAGAAAACATTCTGTCTAGTTATCCAAGAAAAGAGCAAGGGCTCACTGTCCACAAGAACACCAGAGAGTGGACTGTGGACACCCAGCAATGCTGGGTCTAAGCTTCCTAAGGTTTAATAATTTTAACCATTTGTTTTTTTATTGCTGGAGGGCAGGGGAGGGAGGCAGCATTCCCATTTCAGATACGTCTTTCTGGGTGAAGGGACTCCATCTGTGTCAACAGCCCGGGCCTCTCGGTGTGGCCTCACTTACTCCTGTGCGTGGGAGACGGTGTACCTCACATGGTAGGAAATGCAACAGGGCTGGCCCCCCCACACCGTGCTGCCTTTCTTGTCCTCCCGCTGCACAGTGGTGTGCATGCTGCAGCGGGGGCCCTGCCCTCACAGGAGGCCTGGTAGCATCCAGCACTGGACCCATCACCCATCTAATTCTGGCATGTAGGTTTAGAAAGTCCACCATCCCACACATATAAACCATATTCACCAGCATCTGCTTGACCAGTCACAAAGGAGAAGCTTTAGTCTTCCATGCACCTTACTGTTTGCCCTATTTCTCAATTCCTTGAAAACCTTGAAAAAACCTTGAAAAAAGGGGAAAGTGTGCAACGTGCTGGGCCCTCCAAACCTCAACACCTCTCTAGGGGCTAACAGGCCAGTCTGTGCTTAGCTTTCTCTCTGCAGAGTAAAAAGACCTATACTCCTCAAGTCTCTGTAAAAAGAAGAGTGTGGCTACACATTTCAAAACAGTTTAGAGTTTATAAACAGATATGATCTAACACATTAAAAGGCTTTGTCCCCTAGACCCGGAAGTATCCACAAGCCACAGGACTGATACTAGCTCCAGTTAAGGCCAAAAGGGAGGGACGGGTGCAGGTGAACATATGATCCTCTCTCACCATGTCCTGGGAGTCCAATAAGCCGATTATAAATCTGAATCTATACCATAAGTGAGCACTTTTTTTCTTAGCTATAATGTTATTCTTTGTTTCACTGTATCACTATAATTTTTAAAAAGCACAGGCATATCATGAAATCCCATGCTTTGTAAAAGATTCCATTATAAGAGTAATCATTATTGAACCTTTTAGCCCAGATGTAATTTCTTACATGTTACAACAAGTTTGGCACGCATTGTGAATTTCAGCCAAGGTTGATAAAGTTCAATAACTTGGCTAACCAACCATGTGTACTACTCATTATAGAAGTAATAAATAGATTCATCAAAATGGACATGAAAAAGCTGTAAGAAAATCGGATGCCATTTCCAGCCTGCCTCATAAAAGCACCTCTTGGACTTTAATATAATTTTATATACAGTTATCACAGCTACCCATCATTCAATACCAGGTGCATATAAAACAATCATCCACCCACATTTGCAGGCTGAATAAATCCCAGTTACACGTGTGAATTCTCTATTTTAGAGATCTCAACAGTCACATAAATGCACACATTGCTTATATGTTCAACTTTTTTTTTTTAAAAGATTTTATTTATTTATTTGTGAGAGAGAGAGAGAGAGTGAGAGCGAGCACAGGCAGCCGGAGGCAGAGGGAGAAGCAGGCTCCCTGCCGAGCAAGGAGCCCGATGTGGGACTCGATCCCAGGACGCTGGGATCATGACCTGAGCCGAAGGCAGCCGCTTAACCAACTGAGCCACCCAGGCGTCCCTATATGTTCAACTTCTAAAGGAATTCATATGAAGTAGAAAGAAATCAGACATACATGCCTACAAATCTCACTTTCCTTCATATTATCTTATCGGGACAGTTTTAGTGGCAGCGCCTTTTTTTTTTTTTCTTTCTTTTTTATTTTTTTTGGCTAACACTTTTGGTCAAATTACCCTTTTAGCTTATCGATAATTGAACCATTCAGCAGCAAGAAGAGAAAGCCTGATTCAGACCAATGTCATTGCTGGAAGCAAGCAATCTCAGTTTACGTAACAGAAGATTCTCTTGTGATCAGAACAGAATTCAACAGAGCTGGCTTCTAATACCTGAACACAATTAACCAAGTTTCCTGAAGTGAGATAATAAAACTGGAGTGACAGCATAGCTGAAATACCCAAATTCTTCGTACTCCGTACTGCGAGTCTCTCTGTTACGCTTCTACAAGAAGCTCAAACACTACTTCAGATGTTCTTTTTGAAAGAAGGTAAAGCCTCCCCTTCTCAGAAAGAAAGCTTCCCCTACATCTGGTCAGCCACCATCCGGGGGAGCCAGCTAGCGTCATGCTCCAATCCAAACACCCACGTCGAATGCTGCTCTGTACTTATTCACACTCTGCTAGGTAAAGAACTACTCCTGACCCGTTGCGCATGGGGGAGCCTCCCTCCACCCCAGCAGGGGAAGCCTGAGGGTACACACTGCCCCCTCTATTTCTCGGCGAGGCTAGAGCACAGCAGGAACCAGGTCTGTCTACACTGCAGGATCTGCTCTGTTAGAGCATTTGGATTTTTTTCAGTGTGCAGACAATACCTTTCCTATCTGGGCCTCACTTCAGCGCTTTGCCATTCTCCCTGTGCCATCAGCACCATAGGTCACCAGAATCTGGATTTTCTCTCTTGCAGAAGTCTTCACAGTGGGATCACTGCATGACAATATTATAAATATCCTGAGGCTCTCCTGGTTCTTTTCACATCTACTATGGGTGGGGGGGACCCACCATCAAGCCTTCTAAAACCAAAGTTATACTCTTAACAGCAAGGAAAATCCCCCTCATATTAATCACAAACAGCACCTAAATCATCACAACCTTAGCCAAATAATGTGAATTTTTAACTCGGCATAAGCAGAACATTATAACAGCGGAGTGCTTTATTTTCTCAAAAAGTTGGCAACTGCCAAATTCTTCCAAGAGCTTAAATGCTGTAATGACAGATAACTGATGTACAGAAAGATTAAAGTAAAATGTGAAACTAAACAGAGAATGAAGAGATGAACCAGAGATGTGCTTTGAATAACAGCAGCAATGAAAAAGAACTTAAAGGAACTCAGGAAGAGGTGTTTAATATCTCCAAAAGACTTGAGCACGTCACATTCAGCAGGCATTACACACCCCGCCTGCACAGCAAACAGTCTTTGTAACATCCGTACTGGCACTTGCTGCAAAATGCCCAGCACTAAAAATAGGCTTAAGTTTGTGAAGAAAGACTTCTGACAGCCATCCAGAAATGCTACTGGTACCAGCAGATAGTTGTCTATCACAGGCTTTCAACAAAGCCATCCTGCCAGCATATGGACTCCAAGATCCAATACCAGCATTTAAACAAACAGTAAAGTCAACATTAAAAACATTTGCTGTTTTCTTATCACAAGACTTAATTCTCCCCAACAAGCGTGCATGTGTGCACGTGTACGCATGTGCGTGCACGCACACAAACACACACAGGGAGGCATACAAATACAAAGCCATTCTTAAAGGAAATGGTCAAGGAAGGTTTAAGAAAACACAGATAGCTCCCTAACACCTGTACAAGATCCACAAAATCTGTTAGATGGAAGTATTTTATTGACTATCAACCTGGAATCCCTTATTTCTAAGTGTGACAAGTCTGTAATGTTTTGCTCCCTTCCCAGCTCAGCTTAGCCTTGAAGTGTATCCACAGCTTTTGTAAGCTGGCCACCCTGCGGCCTGCAACCCTACAATGGGTTACAATGCCGGTAACCCTATGGTTAGCCTCCTATGATATGTACTCTGGAAGCTTCAGCAGTTCCATCTTTATATTCATTTAAAGCCATCAGATTTGTTCTTCAGGGGTGAGTATGAAATTCTTCCATGTTCACGTACTTCTCTAATGAACAGTTTAAACAAACCACATGATATTTAGAGTTTCAAGAAAGTGTCCTTTGAACATTAAACACTATTAAATTCTTCATCTCAAACAAGGCCAGCTCTATAATAACTCAAACACGGAACCTCGAAGTCACTACTTAAAGACTGAGGGTGCCATCCTAAAATTTAAAAACCCCAATGTTTAGCTAACTTTTTAAAAAAGATTTTATTGATTTATTTGAAAAAGAGAGAGAGAGAGCATGAGCAGGGGGAGGGACTAAGGGAGAAGGAGAAGCAGGCTCCCACCTGACCTGAGCAGGGAGCCCAGTGCAGGGCTTGATCTCAGGACCCGGGATCATGACCTGAGCCAAAGGCAGATGCTTTACTGACTGAGCCATCCAGGCGCCCCAGCTTAGCTAACTTTTAAGTTTTACATAATAGGTAGTAAAAAAAAAAAAAAAAAGCTTGCTTGGAATTTATAGATCCAAAGATTATCCAAAAATGTGACCACTTTCTCTGTAGCCTTGAGAGAATGTAAAATGCTAGGTTCAAACTACAATTTTCTACCCAATGTTCCAATACTGTGCACTACAGCCTCTACCATCTGAGAAGCTGGGAGATGGAACGGAGTAAAGAAGAACTATGGCAATTATAAAACCTCACTGGTACACACTGTCAGGTTAATAACCCGCATTAGCAGAGCTCAGCTATACCATGAGCAACTTGGGGAACAGAGAGCCTGGGACTCAAAAGCTAAGGCAAAACACTGGGCAAAGCACAAAAGTGAGTGGGAGAGACAGCCAGACCTGGGAAAGCAATCCATCCGCAAAACAAAACGAGTAAACACGCCACTCAAACCCACCGCTAGTTTTAACATAGACTGAGTAGTTAATGACTGCTTAGACTTTTAAGCATAAACATCAAAAGACACAGGACAAGCTTTAAAAACAATCGGCAGAGAGCTGCATGCGTACTACCACAAGGTAAGCAACGGAACCATGATTAATATAAATTACAGAATCAGCGATTACACGTGACCACAGATCCACACACTGCTCTTGGAGTTGAAAGCAACTCTGGCCTCCCCATGCATACTGCAGGCTTTGCTTTCTTTTATGGTTGCTCGGAAGGTGCACAGGCAGGAACGAAGCTTAAGAAAAATCAGAGACTGGTGCTAAGACTTTTTTTAGTAGAGACAGCAAAAGCTCTCTAATTTACAGCAGATTTGCTGCTCATTTGCAGATGTCCTCCTGAGAATTAAAACAAAAAAGGCTTTAGTATCTCTACTTTTAAATACAGATAGAGAAATACAGAAATAATTAGAAGCTACCTAGAGGTATACATGTATACAGGCAAATGAGTGGTTAAAACAAACAAACAATTATACCATAAAGAAAAGTTAAATGCTCTCTAGAAGCACAAAGATCAAGGTGTTAATACTTTGGTTAGTTTGTGGCTCCACAACGGTCAGGACTGGTTCTACACTGAAGACTTGGCACCTGGTATTCAGTAGTCGATGTTGCTGACTGGACAAATGCTTGACCGAAGGGCGTTTCTGTGTCTATGAGCCAGCCAGTCCACCCTCCACACAGTTGTCATCACAGATCCTAAACCAAGGTTCTAAGCTCAACAATCCACAAGAACCAGACAGGTTTTGGACACTGATCACTAAAAATAGCCTTGCCTGGTTGCAGGGAGATGGCCTGCTGGGGGGAAACATGTCGCAGCCTCAGAGCAATTCTGCTTGGTGCACATAGGACCCCAATGTTACCAGCTCTTCTGATTTTTTGAGAGTCAGAAATCAGGATTACTTTTCAGTAAAACATCCTGATTTTAACATGTTGACAAGTAATCTAAAACAAAACCAAACAAAGAATACTACAGGCTACTGTTGTCTCTGTCCAGCGGGGAAGCTCTGGTCTTAACTACATGGTCCCCACCTAGAGGAAGGAGCAGGCATAAAAATGCCCCCCTTGGGGCGCCTGCGTGGCTCAGTGGGTTAAGCCTCTGCCTTCAGCTCAGGTCATGATCTCAGGGTACTGGGATCAAGCCCCGCATCGGGCTCTCTGCACAGCGGGGAGCCTGCTTCTACCTCTCTCTGCCTGCCTCTCTGCCTACTTGTGATCTCTGTCGAATAAATGAAGAAAAATCTTTAAAAACAAAAAAAAAATGCCGCCCTCCCATAATCGCTATCGCATGATACTGAGTACTCAGTGGCAATACAGGAAAGCTCCGGACAATTTACACACAACCCTACATCAGACAAACTCAAACTGGAGGAAATGAGGCATGGCAGGGCTGCTCCCAAACTCAGAGCACTGAGACCTGAGAGACCAGGTCTTTTTTTTTTTTTCCCCTAGGAAAAAAAAAAAAATCGCCCAGCCCAAAGAACCATTTAGGTAGGGAAGAAATGGAGCGAGGACAGAAGTCTTCGATGCTGACACTGAAAGCGTTCTTGGAGATAATCCATCTCCTTCCGTGGTGGGCTGAATAATAACCCCCAAAGATGTCCAAGTCCTAATCCTGGGAACCTGGGAATGTTCCCTTATGTGGCAAAAGGGATAGCAGACATGATTTAAGTTGAGGGCCTTGAGATGGCCGATTATCCTGGATCATCCAGGTGGGCCCCACGGAACCGAAGTGTCACTGTCAGGGAAGACTGGACTCTACTGCAGGAGGTAACGGGATGTGGAAGCAAGTGGAGTGACACAGTCAGAAGGTGGAAGAAATGACCATACTCCAAAGAACATGGACAGTCAGTTGAAGCTTCAAAAAAGGCAAGGAAATAAATTCTCCCCAAGAGCCTCTGAAGGAGCCAGACCTGCTAACACCTTGAGTTTGAGCCCAGGGAAATGGATTTCAGACTTCTGACCTCCAGACCTATATGTGAATAAATGTGTGTTGCTTCAATAAAGCAAACATGCATGGGACATATGAGTGACCAATGCACAGTTGTGCACTCGGGAGAGTCTAAGAGTCACACAACAGTGACACACAAACAGCTGGTGTCCCTTTATTAAGTCCCTCCATGAACAGGCCAACAGACACTATAAGCGAAACCCTGGGCATGCAGTGATCGCTAGACTCAGTGGGAGAAAGGGCCCTCATGCACAGAGACCGACAGCTCCCAAGTCAACTGCTGGGGCTGAAAGGATGGTATCCCTTGCCAAAAACCTGACTCTGCTCCCTGACTGAGATATTCCCCCGTATGGATCTGTTAAGCGCTCTCTACCTTGCCAAATGCTCAATCTAGTAACTCTATCAAGTAACTCAATCTAGTAACTGTACATGAACTAGGAATTGGATTTTTTTTTTTTTGGTAATGCATTTGGAATGCAATGATGATCTCTCAGCTGATAGACATTTATCAAACCCAGCTGCTGAATTTAGAAGCCACGGCCGCCTCGCTGTAGGACACAGCCATGCAGAAAAACTAAAAGCAGTCAGAAGACAAATCGAAAGATACACAAAGTTTTGAGATTTCATCCTCCTCACAGGCATCAGTGGCTGACACAGCAGAGTCTCTCCATTTGAAGGAGATTGATTACTTTTATTCATTTCGCTCATGTGATCACCAGGAAAACCAAGTTTCCAGAATCAGGACGTTGCTGGCAATCTTGTTGATGTCACATGAGCGAGGATGCAGCTCGCTCCTCCGGCTTCCTTCTCCGCGAGCTGTGCGCTATGAGCGGAGGGGAGGGGCCTGAACGGCTGACACATCAGGGGACCAGGAAGGAACCGTGATTGTGTGAGAACTGACAACATCTCCACCTCGGAAAGAAGCCTCAACACAACTCCAACCCGCGGCCGGTCCACCTCTGCTGACCTTCCCCTCCTGTTACCCCATCCCGAGCGTCTGGCTCAAGTCACAACCTGCCGACACAGGAGGGGACAGGATCCGCTCAACTTTCCTAGTCCTCACCACCGAAATCGACTGCCCAGCGCAGAATAAAGTCACTCAAAATCAGGTTCCCTTTCTGAACTCTGCAAAAGACACTGGCAGAAACCTCCCAGCACATCCCAACAAAAAAATGTCGAGAGGTCCGATGTTATTCCACCCATTATGGAATTAAATTACTCTCTTCCTCCCACCTCCACCTCCCTCCAAACCCAAAGCCGCCTCCTCCTAAAGGCTCCTCTTTTCCGATGGCCCTTGTTTCTTTTCCCTCAACTGTGAGCAACTACAGATTACTCTTCACAACTCCCTTTGCACACAGTCTTGTGTCTGATTCTTACAAAGTACGTGACAGAAAGTATTATTCTCTTGATTTCACAAATGAGGAAGGGAAGCCTCAAAACAGTAAAGTGACTTGTCCTCCGTCAGCTGAGTTTATGACCACGTGTCTCCTGGGCCAGTTCTCACATCCTGACATGTTCCCAGAAGTCCGCAATAAAACCCATCATTCCGGCCGAAGGGCTGGTAAAATTCCATTCAAATAGTGATACGGTGTCTGGTATGAACAAGTAAACGGGATAGCAAAGCTGGACATTTACGGGGGATATCCGGGTTACTCCTAGAGACCACCACAAGCTCAAGCGAACACGTGCTCTCCAGCCTCACTCTCCTGGTAAAGATGTTAGCGCGAAGCATCCGTTTCAGGTTTACCAGTGTTCCTTGCTTTTGGCCCCCAAGCTTCATACATCATTTTTCTTCCTTCACTGCAACAACAACAAAAAAAAACTTGTCTTTTTTTTTCCCTTTCTCACTTGATACTTCTTTCCTGGATGAAGCTACTATCTGACCTCCAATCAAAAAACACCTAAAATGTTTCCTTTCACACCAAAGACAAGCCAATGGCTAAACCAACTATTTAGAAAGGTCATTTTAAGACAAACTCACAGATACCACGGCAGCCTTTTGAGGATCCAAGAACCAGGAAGCTAGGAAAATACCAAATTAATTTCAGTAACTTGATCACCTTGTCTCCCGTTCCCCAAATGCCTATAGTTTATTAAGAGCCTGCAATGTTGAGCAGACAATTCCCTGGGCACTCTGGAGTTCCCATCTTCAAAAACTTCACAGAATAGAAGTATCGGCTGTGTTTTATAGATGTGGAACAAGAGTTCAGAGAAAGGAAATAGCTTGCCCCAAGACACTCAGATGGGACATGGTGAGGCCAGGTTTTGAAACTAGGTCACGTCTGCTTCCCGCGACAGGATTTCTTCTCATGCACCCTGCTGCCTCTCCAGATAGAAACTCGCTACCTATCAAGCTTCCCCGGCCTGTCAGCAGAGCTATTTTCGGCAGTGGTACAATTTCACCACGCGGGAGCCAGGCTCATCAAATGAGATAATGCACAGAAAAGCTCTGAAGAGTTGCAACTATCATTAACAGAAGATCTGGGGGAAATTTGCAAAACCAAAAGAACCAAATGTCACCCATGGTGCTACCGTGGGACTCAACCACCATATCTGGTGGCCAACTCGGGTCTTCTGGGGGGGCTCCCTCCTTCCACGCAGGGATTAAGCAGCAGGGCCCACACCTGAAGGGGTAGCTGGTGTCACAGATAAGACACACGCTTCAAAGTTTTTAGCGAAGCAAACGGGAGTTAGGCCAACTCCTTCCTCATGATTTTCCTCTTGATTGCAAGACTGAACATGTACTTAAAAGTAACGGACACTTTGAAATAAATTAACTTCTAAGAAAAAGGGACATTTTGAAGATTAAATTATACCACATGAATGAAGCAATCAACTAGCAATCAATACATACCCAATAGTTATGAATATAAGATGAAAAGGTAATTCATAAAAGAATAAATAAAAATGGTCAAATGAAGAGCCGACCAATCTTACTAATAATCAGAGACATGCAGATGCAAGGGACACTTTAGAAAAGGAAAGCTAACCTCCAGGGCTGGCAAGGATGCAGGGCAAATGAGCATTCAAATCAGTACGAGTTTCCAAGGGTGTGGTTTGGTGAAAAACAGATCAAGGTATTAAGTTTAGGGAACAAACCCCCTGATTCAGCAATTCCACTTGCAGAAAATAAAACTAGAGAAGAGTCGTGGATAGGTACAAACGTTTAATTACAAAATGTTCATCTGCATTTGAGAGCTATCACAAAAAGCTGCAATTCACCCAAATGTGCCACAGTGGGAGAACAGTAAACACTGTATTAAGAAAATACCATCCAGTCCTTTAAGATGTTGCCAATATCTAATAGCAGGGAAAGGTGGTCATGTTCTGGAGTTAAACAGAAAAATCAGGGGGTTCTGGGTGGCTCAGTCTTAAGCATCTGCCTTCAGCTCATGATCCCAGGGTCCCTGGATCGAGCCTGGATGGAGTTAGGATCCCTGCTCAGTGGGAGGTCTGCTTCTCCCTCCTCCACTCCCTCTGCTTGTATTCCCTCTCTTGCTGTCTCTTTCTGTCAAATAAATAAAATCTTCTAAAAAATAAAAAATCAAAATTAAAATAAACAGAAAAATCACAGAAGGGAAGGAAAAGGAAAAATGCTCAGAATCCTATGTGCTGAATATTGTTATGTCTGGATGGTAAGAATTTGGGGTGAGTTGTTTTTTTTTTCTTTTCTTAGGTACATCTTTTTATTTTTACTCATCTGCACATTCTAAGTTTTTCATAAGGAATTTATACCAATAACAAATAATTTTAAAGTACTTAAATGTGAAGGCATATAAAGCTAATCTAGCCCAACACCTGGCATATATATGAGCTTGAAAATGCCAGCTTCCATCCCCTCATAACTCTTCCCCAATACCTAGTTTACAACAGCAAAGAGGGATTCAGCAGAGAAACTGTCAGTGGCCTAGGGCACGATCGAGCAGCAGGGATCACAGGTACCTCAATCCTCCCTACAGACACCACACCCTGCACACAGCCTGCCACAGAGCTGGCTTTCACAGACTTGTGAAAATCAGTTTGATTTCAGACTGGATGAGCTGCTTGGGAAGAGCTTGGTCAGGACTGTGCACTATTTCTTGGAGCAAGAAGGCAGCAAGCAGAATGGAGAGGGCCCAGGCACAGGGCCCGAAGTTCTCTGCTCTAGTCCTGCGACCCACAACTCAAGAGCTGTGTGATCTCAGGCACGTTACCTCACCTCTCTGTGCTTTCATTCTGACTCAGTTTTAGACAGCTGTGAACACTGGGGTGAGAAATAAGACCTATGTGGAATCTTTGTGAATTCTTTTTTTTAAGATTTTATTTATTTAAGAGTGAGAGAGAGCACAGGCTGGCAGGGGTGGGGTGGTGTGGAGAGGGACAGAAGCAGACTCTCTCTGGTCTCGATCCTAGGACCCCAAGATCATAACCTGAGCCCGAGGCAGATGCTTAACCAACTAAACCACGCAGGCGCCCCGAATCTTTGTGAATTCTAAAGAGCTGTCGATATGAGATAACATGACAGTGATCAATACACACCAATTTGGAATAATTAAGTACATTTTACAGGTAAGAGTGAAAAGGAAAAATATCCTATTAGTTTTCACTTTCATTTCCCTACAACTACACAAGAAACTGCTTTGATTCCGATTTTGATCCTCTTTATAGGCGATAATTCCGTCCCAGGAAAGGCCTAACTCCATCCACCTTGCTAGTCTTTCCTCAACCCTCGAGAAACATTAAAAGCGCTGGAACATGAGCTTCCTCGCCGCCGCCGCCGCCGCCTCAACATCACGCACACACTCTCTCTCCCATTCTCCCCTGCTCTCGACTGCACGAGCACACAATCTTAGATCTTCTCTGAGTCCACTTAGGAAACCCTGATTTGCTTTCAGAGACAGCACGATGGGAACGTGGCTTCTAATGAGGACCCAGAACACTGAGCAGCACTCCTGAAGAACAACCAGCTCACAGATGTGAAACGACTAGATTCCGACCATGTCACACGAGTCGTTAGGGAAGAGGACACTTACTCTTCAACTCATTCAGTTGGGCTTGCACAGATCATGACATGTAGTGTTATCTAGTAAGCCCAGGGAAAATAAAAAGGCAAGAAACTCCTGCTTTTGGAATTTTGACTACCAGAGACTTCAATTCAAGAGAGCTTTGCAAGAAGGCCCTACTGGTGACCCCCAGATATTATTCTGGAAAACGCCAAGGACAGGTGTCTCAATAGTTTGTGGACAGGCTGCCGTAAGGGCAGGAAAGCACATGGGCCGCATCATACAGAAAATTCAAGGGTCCACAGGGTTTCAACTGGCAGCATGCCTTTTATTATGAAATCTGTAATAATTCCCAGGATAACCATCTCATGTTAACAGTTTTTATTTGACAAACAATAGACACATCTGTATACGGATGACCAAGATATCTTTCTTTACCCTGGTGAAATCGTTTTGCAATGTTCCAAGTATATTCAACAATGCTTTCAAGGTTCTTTCGTTTTCAGGAGAGAAAGAGCAAGCTGCTGAGAAAACACACCATATAAATAAAAGTATGTAACGTAGCGTATTCATCCTGTCCCCATTTAAAATTTGAAAATAAGCAGTTCTATAAAGCCAAAAGTGTTTCCTTTCCTGGGCCAAATTTCTGTTTGAGAGTTGAAGCATGCAATTAATGGGTTGCCTCAAACTTTAGTTATAGAGCCAAAATAAAAATCACACCCCTTAAGATCTTGTATGCACAGAGCACTGGCTACTTGCTTCATATTAAGTATTTGGTTTCATAGGGCCTCTCTGATTTAAGAAACACATACTGAGTCCAAAAGGACACATTTCCTTCTAGTACAAAAACACATCATTAATAAACAGTCTAATTACAAACAAATTATATAATGCTGGGTGAGGCTAGGGTGGCAGGGGCAAGGAAACTCTATATTCTTCGAATAAATTCTAGGATCACCAAGGCATTCTAAATGAACCTTAAACAGAGGCATTAATATTTAAATATTACAATTTCCACTTAGGGGGAAAAATAAAACCACATTATTGATAGGCCAGCACACTCAAAACCAATAATGTCACAAAAACACATGCCCTTGTGTAACTTGGCAGAACAGGCTGCTCCCTGAGCACAATGGACCTTTTTATTAAATGGATCTCTTCACCCTTGGCATTTTATACAAAAAACAAAAACCAAAAAAAAAAAAAAAAGAGAGAGAGAGAGAGAGAGAGAGAAGGAAAAAGAAACAAACAGGACACTGGTTAACGGTCTTCAGTTTGAACTATTTCACCAAGAAGTACAAGGCCTAAAAGATATGTTAGGAAAGTAAAAGGCATATTTAACAAAAATGAAAGCAAGACCGGCTGAGAAAGAAAACTATATTGAGACACCAGGGCTTTTGTTTGACTGTACCACGGAGCAACAGAGCCCTCTAGTGAAGGGAAGATAGAACTGTAGGAAGACCCTTCTCAGGACCATCGCTATGTTACTCTAGTAAAACCAAAAGATCTAACTACTTGAATTGGGTATGACATAAAATAACTTACAAATTTTCATACCTTTAATCGCAAATCAGGGTAGAAGTCTTATTTTTTAGATATTCGCCTTAAATGATGATCTTGAACGATTCTGTCACTGAACAAGAGCTTCCACAACCCTCTCTCATTATATAGTCACCCTAATCAATGAAATCCTAAACCTACATGGAAGTGTGAAATTCAACTCTTCTCATACAAGCATGAGCTCTAATCAGATACATATATATAATTTATGTAGCATTATACGTATATATATTTACATACATATTTAAATGATTTTTATATGTGATTATCAATGATGAGGGTCATTAGAATATTTCAGTAGGTCTCTTCCTCTGGATACATAACTTCACTGATACTTTTTTTTTAGGATTTTATTTATTATTTATTTGAGACAGACAGAGAGAGCATGAGCAGGGAGAGGAGCAGAGGGAGAAGAAGCAAACAATGGAGTATTACTCAGCCCTCAGAAAGGATGAACACACACCATTTGCATCGACGTGGATGGAACTGGAGGGGATTATGCTGAGTGAAGTAAGTCAAGCAGAGAAAGACAATTATCATATAGTCTCACTCATACGTAGAACATAAGGAATAGCGTAGAGGAATACAGGGGAAGGGAGGGAAAACTGAGTGGCAAGAAATCAGGAAGGACAAACCATGAGAACCTCTGGATTCCGGGAACCAAACTGAGGGTTACGGAAGGGAGGGGACTGAGGGAATGAGGTAACCAGGAGAAGGGTATTAAGGAGGGCATGTGTGGTGATGAGCACTGGACGTTATAAGCAACTAATGAATCACTGAACACTACATCAAAAACTAATGATGTGGTATATGTTGGCTAACTGAACATGAGAAAAAAAGATTTTATTTACTATATGAAAGACAGACAGAGAGAGAGAGAGAAAGAGAGAGAGAGACAGCACATGTAGGAGGGGGAGAGGGAGAAGCAGACACCCTGATGAGCAGGGAGCCAGACGCTGACATCACAACCTGACCTTGAAGGCAGATGCTTTACCAACTGAGCCACCCAGGAGCACCTTTTCTGATACTCTTAAGGTTTGCACAAATACTCAATTCCATGGACTCCGAACCAGACCACACAATCTCCATGGATATTCAATGTCTAAGAATATTTACCTGCAAAATGGTTGCTTAATTCATAAGGTACTAATTCTCAGTTTTATGTAGTATCATTCAAGGACTTTTTCCAATACTGCCAAAAATCTCAATAGCATCTCATAACAAAATAATTTTTAAATTTTTACTTGTAATATACATATATACTCTAGCATACAAGAAAAGTGGGGGGCGCCTGGGTGGCTCAGTGGGTTAAGCCTCTGCCTTCAGCTCAGGTCATGATCTCAGGGTCCTGGGATCGAACCCTGCATCGGGCTCTCTGCTCAGCGGGTAGCCTGCTTCCTCCTCTCTCTCTGCCTGCCTCTCTGCCTACTTGTGATCTCTCTCTGTCAAATAAATAAAATATTTAAAAAAAAACAAAAAAAAGTGGTCACAAATGTTTGGAGCTTTGGGTTTTAAGTTTTATTTATTTATTTTAGAGAGAAAGCAAGTGAGCTAGAGGAGGGGCAGAGGGACAGAGAAAGAATCTCAAGCAGATTTCCTGCTGAGCATGGAGCAGCAGGGGGCTCAGTCCCAGGACCATGACATCACGACCTGAATTGAAACTGAGCCACCCAGGTGCCCCACTGGTCACAAATATTTTTAATTTAATATATTCCCAAAAGGTTATTTAGATTACTTCAGAAATTTTCCTTCTACTAACGAGCACAGGCTCTTAAAAAGAAGATAAATGCCAAGATCCCATTATTATGAGTCTTGTTGACAATCAGAAAGGAAAATGCCATCAGGCATCAGGATCCTAAGTGTAATGATCCCGTATGAGCAGGTTTTGACCAAGAAAATGACTGTAAGGTAGCCTATGGCCTCAGATTTATGGGATCTTTTAGAATTACTGAGAAAAAAAAAAAAAGGTCAACACATGGTTTAGGATAGAAGGCAAAATTTAATAACACTAGGTATGGAAAAGAGAGCAAAGAACTGAAGATATAAAGGAAGCTAGTCCAGTTCCTAATTTTGAAGTGTGGGTTTAAAAATCTTAAGAACGGGGGCACTTGGGTGGCTCAGTGGGTTAATTCCTCTGGCTTTGGCTCAGATCATGATCCTGGGGTCCTAAGATTGAGCCCTGCATTGGGCTCTCTGCTCAGCAGGGAGCCTGCTTCCTCCTCTCTCTCTCTCTCTCTCTGCCTGCCTCTCCACCTACTTGTGATCTCTGTCCGTCAAATGAATAAATTAAAAAAAAAAAATCTTCAAAAATCTTAAGAACGAATACACTTCTCTACATGAAGAAAAGCACTCTTCCTGTATTACTGCAGAATTGGTAGAATTTACTCCAGATCTGAATTCATCATGGTGGTCATTAGTAGGATAAAAGAACATGGTAACTACGTTTCACACTGTTATTTAAACACATGATTTAGGAACAAGACCCCAAGCTTTAAAAAATGGGCTCGCAAAGCCAAAAAAAGCAATTTCAACATTATACTATCATTTTGGGATTCCTACAAGGAAATCTGATACCTTCATTTTGTTTCAAGAACAAATTTAGGGGTGACTGCCATGCTTGAGCATGTACATTTTATATTCAAAAGATATCAATTCTGATGTTTAAATAAATATACACAATTAGGATCTATGTAATAAAACTTAGCAAGGGGATAACATTACAAAAATACCAGAAAATGAAGTGTCAGTCCTAAAATACAGTTCACTGGTATAGACCAAAGTGGCCAGCTTATATTTGTTCGGGGAAAAAAGTTCTGTTCCTGGTAATCGGTCCTCTGGCTCAAAAATCAAAACCAAACAAGGCTATCCTACACCTAAAGTCGTGACACTGATGCAGCCCAGCGTTAGGAAGGTTCAAAAGGCCAAAGAAATTTTTCATGCTGAATAAATCCCCTGAGAGGGATTTAAAAGTCAAATTGTAACCACTGGTGGTTTAACACTGCAAGGAGAAAGTTTTATCATCATTGCCAATAAATAGTACACTGAAAATATTTAATTTGCTCATACTTCTTACTTTCCTTTCTTTAAAGACTTTTGTTTTTAAGTAATCTCTATACTCAATGTGGGGCATGAACCCATGACCCCTAGATCAAGAGTCACATGCTCTACCGACTGAGCCAGCCAGGCGCCCCTTGTTACTAGTCTTTAAATGGACGTTTGACAAAACCTGGATTTCACTCCTTAAATGTGACGGTAATTCTGTATGCCCGCTGCAACAGACTGAAATTCCAACAAAAGGCCCTGCTAACAGGAGACCATCAACAGGGTAGGTGCTGTCCCACACTGAGGCATTCGGTTAACCCCTCATGAGAAGAATCCTGCCTTTGATGAGCACGGCAGCCCTCAGATGCAAGCCGGCAGCACTTTCTACTCACCTATTTAAGTAGAGACAAATCAGTGCAACTGACAGGCTGAGTCTAGAAAAACAGCTGTGGGATCCTCTGTGATGGGAAATGGCCTAACCTAAAACAGTCCCTCTCCCGAGACTTCCTGGCAAGGCTTGTATTTAATATTATCCCCAGTAAAGAATGGTTGAATCCGTTTCCACTCACTTTTGCCAAGTCAGAGCCATCACGCAAGTCACTAAGCCCAGAGAGTCGCGACACACCTGCCCCCTTCCCGCTCCGTGCTACGTTGAGCACAAACAGAAATCAGTTCCTCCCTCGTCTCTACTGGTTAGCAGTCGGGACTGTGAGGTTCCAGGCCTCTTGGGTTTGCTAGCAGAAGTTTGGGTGAAGAGATGACTTCCCCCTGGATACTGAGATGCTGATCTCCAGAGAGCGGTCCAAGCTACAGCTCTCAATCTATAAAGGTCTTCAGGTTCAGAACGCTGGTTGAACAGCGGTCAAGGAGAGAAGTGTTAGTTTCTGAGGAGGCGACATCTGAATGTTCACAGCTCCCTGAAGAAGGGGACAGAGCTGAAGCAAGCAGTGCAAGACACCGGTGGGATGTCCCCAACAGTTACACAGAGTGTGCCACCAAAAGCTTCCTGTGGCCTGGGGCATCAAATTTTTCTAAATGTTATCTAAATTGGGGCTACTTTAGAGAATGTTGAGGTGATCTTACTTTGAAAGAGATTACATCCTCGAATGCAGGGGCTTTCTCTATAAAGGGCCAGACAGTTAAGTATTTTAGGCTTTGCAGGCCATACCATCTCTACCATAATTACTCAATTTTGCTGAAAGCACAATAACTGCCACAGAAATAAATGGAAATAAATGGGCGTGGCCACGTTCCAACAAAACTTTAGTTACAACATCAGACGACAGTCCGATTTAGCCCATGAGCCAGTGTCTGCCAACCCCCCATCTAGACAGCCGAACCCAAACAGCAGCAATACCTAGTTGCAGACTTTAAGTGTAAAAACAAAGATTTCATGAACTCCTAATGCTTCATTCTGACATCTCCTCAGAATCCTTCTATCTTCCAGAATCACCCTGATCTCTTTGACCTGAATTAAGTGGGAATCCCTCTAACTGCCTTAGTTCTATAAACTACTGAAAACTCTATCTACACCTTCAGATCACTTACAGCCAGAGGAGGAAGACAGTAACACAAATTCTGCCCAGAGGTCATGTGGGGGGGGGGCATCCTCGTTAAACACTGAGGCTCATTCAAGGAAGGGTGTCCCCTCTTATCACCTGATCTTCCCCTCCCAGCCCGGAGACAGCCTCACTGATAGCAATTCCAACAAAGCAATGCCTGTGGAGAATTTAAAAAATTAAAAATAAAGAATCACTGGGAATGCCGGGTTTGTAAATCAGCCTTTGCAAAGCAAACCAGGTTACCTACGTTTTTAGTCTTGGAGCCACCACTCTCGAAGAAAGCACTGGTATGCTTTGTGGCAGCCCACTCCACCTCACAGAGAAGAGACGTCCACAAGGCTAAAGGCTGGACAGCTAATACACAGAAAACAGGCTCTGTGAGCGGCAAAAGGAAAGTGGACACCAACACTATTAAAGCTTGGGAAGAAGATGACTCCTGAGGGCCCGTACGTCTTGGAAGTGAAGACGCCCAATTCACTCTGCATTCAGTTACTTCATTTGAAATGGGCAGAAAAGCAGTTACTGCAATTTAGAAATGGACATGTTTCATAGTCCAAGAGAAGGAAGGACTTTATCTAGAAGCCACAGCCCACCTGGGCAAGGACACTTTCTAAGGCAGGCACGCAGGATACAAGAGTGAACTCAGCAACAACGAAAAGCTGCGTGCCTACCTCCAGCCTCTTGTCTTTAAGCCCGAAACCACTGCCGCAGACTGAAAGTGATTCGCAAGGATTTGCTTGCTTGGAATTTTCAGTGCAGCATTATTTCAAAAACCAAGAATAAAAATCTTCCACGACCACCAAGACCTATACTTCCCAAAAGAGGAGAAGGTAGGGGGGTGAGCAGAAGTGCTACAAGCACTCTCTGAGGGAGGGCCAGAGCGGGGCGAGAAGTGCGGGAGATTGCATAGGAAGGGCTGGTCACCCCAGACCTTCCGGGCACTCCTCCCTCCCTAAGCTTTAGGGTTTGCCACCATATCCAACTGGACCACAGAACCTGCTTGCAGCGTCTGCCAAGTCGACTGCGGACATCAGAAAAGGAAAGGTCTTCGAGAAAGCGGAAGTTGAGAGGAGCTTCAGGGAGCAGTGAAGAGGCACGGAGTTTACTCAAGCGGCTCCAGGTCCATCGAATAACACGTCTATTCTCGATGCTTCGGAACCCCCTCCTTTGTGATTAGAGATCCAACGACACAAAGCTCCTTGGATGTTCTGAACCAACTCAGCTGGTCCTGGATCGCGATGTCACGAGTCTGCCGCTGCCAATCTCTGACGGAGCATTGGGAGCACCTGGGGTCCGCGATCTAACGTCAGACAGAACAAAGCTGGAACCCTTCTGCAGAACATAACCAGCAGTCACATATCTTACTAATTAAGGGAAAAAACTGTCTCGCTAGAAGAGTAAAAGAATGAGATCTTTTAGGTAATTTTCTGGTTAACTGAGTGTTAAATAAAAAGAGATGTTTTACTTAGTCCTTAAGTACTTATTTTGTCTCAATTACTCTCCACTGTGTTAGTCCACACCCTCACAGAGGGGCCGTCCGTGCAATCAACACAGCACAGTGTTTCCTGAGCGGCCGAGGGACCAGTCGTTGTTTTTAATACCGCATCATCCTCGGTAGCAATGAGGACTATGGAGAGTCCCACCCCGACCCAGAAGTTCAGGAGACTGGACTGAACATATTCTGAGCCTAGGGTGAAGTCTGAGAGTTGATTTTAAATAAATCCCTTTCCTTTTTTTTTTTTTAATTCCATTTGCCTCTCTGCCTTCATCGACGAGTGCAGTCAAGAGCTCTGCTCTGGGACTGCTGCTTGTTAAGACCGTAGAGCCTCTGCTTTGCAACAGCTGATCCTCTAAGAATGCATTTTCAGCTCCTGCTTCCCCTGATGATGCCGGGAATGCTTGAGGAGGTTCGAGAAGGGGTCACTGACAATGAAGAAGGATGGAGAAAGGAGACAGCGCAGGAGGTGCATGAAGACATGAGGAGACAAAGCTTATGAAAGAGAAGGCCAATAAGGAGGGCAGTGGGGGAGCTGAGAAGGGTCAAAGAGAAAAACTGCAGAGAGAAATTGCCAGAAACAGCCCAGTGTACTTTGTTTCGTCTATGTAAATTAACCTGAAGAAGCAAACCCTTACTCAGAGCAGTCTGGTTCTTACAGGTACATATGCTGATGTCAGTGGACAAAACAAAGTAAGACCACGTGGAAAGCTCTTGTCCCAGCATCTGCTCTGCCCGTTCCTTTTAGCAGCCTTGTTCACTAAAGCAAGGATGGCCTCTGAAGCCATCCACCTGTGCCGATCACTGCAGTTAAACTGGTGGTTCAAACAGTTAATCCAGAGGTTAAGACAAGGACTAATTTCCCAATTTTAGAGAGAAACAAGATCCTGTTACCAAACGAAAATGATATTCTCAGTGACCAGTTGAAACCTGCAGTATCCTTTGTTCCAAAGTCATGATAGGCTGTCGCTCCTGATATTCCATCCATTACCAATCAATTTTGGTTTCAATAACCCAAGTCATTGCCATGTGTCCAGACACCACACAGACCAGGCTGGAAACCCTTAGACGGAAGCTGTTGTCTCTAATCCCTGAATACCAAAACAGCCACAGTCTTTTGCTGAGTATTCAGCTCTCAGAGAATTCAAGGTCAGCCCCTCCATGACCTTCCATGAGAAGAGTGAGGTTTAAAAAAGAGGCCAGGATCTTAACAAAACAGTAGCAGGAAAGGCTATAAATACATGTTTACGTTAGAGAATCACTCAAAGATTTCGTTGTAATTCAAATTTAAGTGGTTTTCATGACAGCAGGGATGAAAAAATCACAATGCCTGTAAGGAATGGCCTACCTATTCCTGAATTAGCTCCGGTGACCACGACAACTTTGCCGGTGAAGTCCCGGCCCTGGAGGATCTCCATGGCGGTGGTGCTGCCGTCGTATCTCTGCCTGCTGGTTGGCTTCGTAGGGTTATCATCCACCGTGAACGCCAGTCTCGGGTCCAAATAGGTGGTTCTTTTATTTATATGGCTGCAGAGAAAAGGAGGAGTTACACAGGAACCTAACATCAATGCCCAGTAGGTAAGCTGATAAATTACAGTACATCTGTACAAAATAATACTCCACGGCCATTCAGCACCACTCTCTTGAGAAATATATACAGGCGAAAATGCTCACAAAACTTTAGTGGAGAAGGACAGGGTCCTACACAATTCACAAAGCACACTCCCTACCTTTTTTTTTTCTTTGAAGAAAAACAGACTTGGAGAATAAATTAAAATACAATCAAAAGTAGTTATTCCTACTGGTAAGATTACGGTTATATACTATATATTTTTCTAGATTCGAGGTATATTACTTTTACAACAAAAAATTTCTACTGAAAACCAAAATGACTGAGTTTCTATATAGATATATAGACACTTACTCAACAAAAAAAACTTGTCCGTTCTCATCAGTTTCTTGTTCCCATCCATATGGCAAATCTGAAACACAGGAAGACTGACAGGTCTACATGCGGCAGGGATGGGGCAAACGGAGGCTCATGCCCTTCCAGCCCCTGCCCCAAAGCCCTTCCCACCAACCAGCAGCCACACTGGGCCAAGTCAGGCCATGTGTACCAAGTGTGGCTGTTACAAAAAGCCCAAGAGAAATCACCCTCACCACTCCACCCCTCTCTCATTGCCGCCTTCTGCCATATCCGTGAGCTCCGAAAGAGAGCCCGATTCCTTGATGGCTCCCTCCTAGAGAACCTTCCAGGAATGACAAAGCAGCCTGTCCCCTAATTGTGACAGTTTTGCTATCTAATTAATGCTTTAAATGCAAGGTTCTTTGCTTTATGACAACCACATACAAACCTCCTGCTATTCGTTTTCTCTTTCCAGTCTTTGGATGTTCCCACTGGGTCTTCTCCTCAGCATGACTGTTTAAAAAAAAAAAAAAAAGTTAAAACTCCACAAAAAAATAGCAAATGAATGTTACACCACTAAAAATTAATCAACTGCATTGCTCCCCACCCCCCAAACAACACTATTTCCCAAGAGAAGTAAAGCCAGAGTTCAGAAAAGACATATTCAGGGACGCCTGGGTGGCTCAGTTGGTTAAGCAGCTGCCTTCGGCTCAGGTCATGATCCCAGCGTCCTGGGATTGAGTCCCACATCCAGCTCCTTGCTCGGCAGGGAGCCTGCTTCTCCCTCTGCCTCCGCCTGCCAGTGCTGGCTCGCTCTCTCTCTGACAAATAAATAAATAAAATCTTAAAAAAAAAAAAAAAAAGAAAATACATATTCAGAACATAAATGCTCTGGTCCAATTCCCTGGGTGGGAAGGAGAAGCAGCCCGAGGAAATCTCCTGAAAGCCTGTCTCTGTGAGTGGGCTGTGGAGGACGAGGAAGAGAAGCGGACGGGAACCCCTCGGGTCAACTTTAGGAAGTTTAGTGAATCACTCAGAATATCCAGATATGTTTTGCATTTGTTTTCGTTTTATCTCAGGAGAGATGAACAAACATCAGTCTACTTTATGATACTGATATTTAGATATCATTTAGCTATAATAGTAATCTTGAGTATTTACTCTTTCCACAGATATAACTGAAGTGCTTTAAGCACTGACTCCTAACTGCTCCCAAGAGGTATTTAAGAATGCAGTTAGAATAGGCCACCTCACTGCAAGTTACTCAACTTCAGAGCCTCAGTTTACCTATCTGCAAAATGGAAATGATCCTAAAACTCATCTCAAGGAATTGCTATGATAAGGTATATAAAGGGCAGAACACAGCACCTGACATATAAAATACCATCAAAAGTGCTACCTATTATTTTAAACAAATCAAATACACAAACTAGTCTTATTTCTGTGGTAAATTCAGCATCTCCTCTAACAGCAAACAAAATTATAATTAAAATCGTGAGCCAATAACAGACGAGAGATACCCATCAACAGGTGATAAAGAATCAAGAAAAACATAAAATTACTTCATCAGAGAAGTAGCCACATGTTGCAAGAGGCAGTCACAGGGGAGGATGAACTTCTAAAAGTCCACATACTCATGCCAAAGTAGAAAATAATAATTAATCCCCGACATCTAGATGATAATCTGAATATGCCTTCCCTACCAGTTACTTTAAAGAGAACAAAGAAAGCACAAATCTGCGGTAGAATTTTACACGTACCAAGTAAGGTGTTTTGGGGAACTGCGGGCTTCAGGTCTGTTTGCAAACTCTCAGTGGTGGGTTCCACAGCCCTGTGGACACTGGACTCAGGAGGCAAAGGCTTGGGCTCCTGCACACCGTAATCAGTCAGCCAGTCTCCCTGGCCCCACATACCCACCTCACAGGGCTGTTGGAAAGGCAAGGGACACGCTACTTGTGACAGGGACAGGCAAACAATGAGGTCACGGTACAAGCGCAGGGTATCAGCAGCAAGGGCCAACGTCTACTTGTACATCAACCACCATGAGATCCTACTTGCAAAAGGGAGAGCCTAAGTGCCCGGGAAGGATAAGCTGCTCCTCGTGGACACAACCCCTGCTTCTCCTTGCAAACTGAAGGAACAGGGAGCAAACAAGCCAGGCGCTGGCAATGACACACACCGTTCCTGCTCTTTGCTTTGCTTTCCTCCTCACGCGTCTTCGAGAAAAGTTTACAAATGTGATTTTACATTTTCCTCTGCCTGGTGTTAAAAGTAGTTTGCATCCCACCGGCAGGCAGCAAGTTGAGCTTTGAGCCAAAAACACCTGCCCTCTTTAATCCACTAAGTACCCCCGTGAGTGGAACGCTGACCCCCGCAGGCCCGCGTCCAGCTGAACCCCAGACACCTAGCCCTGGGCCTGGGCCTGGCCCGAGGAGTTGCCCAAATGGAAACAGGCGGAATGAAGAAATGCTTCCCAAAGGAGTTGGAAAATTCGCTGAGAACATTTTTTTTTCTGTCCTGACAGACATTTTAAAAAAACAAGATAACATTGTCACCCCCATGTTTTTGACTTTGACGGAAAATGCCTAAGTCAGGGTTTCCTACCACCGGCAGTCCTGCCGTTTAAGCCAGACGGTTCTCTGCTGTCCTGTGCACTGCAGGACGATTAGCTGCATCCCCGGGATCTACCTACTAGATGCCAATATACCACAGTTGTGGCAACAGAAAAGTGTCTCCAGACATCACCAACTGTCCCCTGAAGGACGCAGTGTCCCTGAGGGAGAACCTCAGGCCTGACACAAGAGGAAAGTACATAATTTGGTAATAAGGATTTCAGAGCCCAAATGCTCATGAGTTCTGGCTTTCCCATTCACCAGGCATGTGCCCTTAAAGAGGTGTTTAACCTCCCTGTGCCTCAGTTTCCCCATCTATAAAATAGGGATAATAGCATCTGCTCCTTGGGGTTACTAAGGACTCAATGAGTTAACATGTGTGAAGAACTAAGAACTGTGCCTTTCAGACAGAAGCATTAATTTAAATAAATACTCACATATAAAACTTAATTAAAAAGTATTCTTAATTATAAGCTAAAATGACTTTTTAATGAACAGAAAATCATGACACATGTCCCCAAAGTGTTATCTTTCTTGCCTTTAAACAGAAGCCCTCTTCTATTTTTTCTTTTTCAATAAGTTTTTTGTCATTTAAAGAGATAATTAACAGTGATCTTAATTTAAACCAAAAGGATCAAAATTAAATCCATACCACATTACATGGATATCACTTTCAAGTATGTTATTCCAGAAATTTGTTTTGAGATATAGTTAACGTGGACACAGACAGCTGGCTGTGAGGAGGGCCAGCCCTGTGGACCAGGGAACCATCTCCTGACCAGGCCAGGCTGGCTGGCCCTCTGGCTGCCAAGATGCCCAGGCTTCAGAAGTAAAGGGGGCTGGGATTCAAGGGCCCAGGAAGGCCCAGGTGACTGTGGCGAGAGTCCCAGGCACTGAGACCTTGTCCCTCCATCCCCACCTCCTGGCTTGGGCAGAGGCGCTGCTCTGGACCATGCCAAGGAGGGGAGAAAGGCCCACCAGCTCTCTCTGGTGCCAGGTCTGCCCTCAGTGGCACGACTGTCCTCTCCCTGAAAGCCCAGCCTGGTGGGCCCTGGAGCCATGGGACATGCATGCTCTTGTGGTCTGTGAGTATAGCATGGGTCACATGGGAAAGCAAGAGGGGCCAAAAGAAGCCATGCAACAGGAGAGGGGCAAAGGTATGAGTCAGGGAGCGGGGTCTCATTAGGAGCTACAGCCTTTGTCCTTGGGGGAGGCCTTGCTGCAGGAAGACTGTTTGAAAACAGGAACTACTCAGAGGGCAGTCTTCTTTTAGCCCGTTAACCATTTCCCAAACCCCAAGAGGACAAGTGACCCTTCCAGAGTTGAAATAAGACAGACTAGGATGCTTGTAGATCAGGAGAGATCAAGGGGGACTGGTGGGAATCCCAGGTTAGGATCAGTCAGAGGCATCCTTCCACCTGGAGAGCTAAAGAACAGAGGGCGGGGAGACTGGAGAGGGGGACCCCAGTTAGGACCCAGCCATAAATTGTCACTATATTCAGTGTAAACAATAGAGCCAGACGGGCCAGTTTGAGACCCAACACTGGGGAGGGAGGAGAGCCTTTTTGGAGACCATATATTCGGAGACCACTGAATCCCCCAGAAGCACTCAAAGGTGCTGACTGGGGTGTGCTGATCTTTTTTAGAGAAAGAAGAGCCCAGACACTGGATGCCATCGAGGAAGGAAGCAGATGGGAAAGGCCACTCAACATAAAGTAGGAGGCATGGGGGAAGAGCCAGGGTAACACCAGGCTCCAGGCAAACTTGAAAGGAAGTCAGGGAGCCTAGGCTAAGTGGCTAGAATGAAGGTAAGCCCCACACAAAGCCGGAGGCAGAGGAGGGCTCTAACCTCCAGGATGCCACTCCTGTGCACCTTTGCATTCCAGGGGCCCGTATGCCGCCTGCTCAGGGAGGCCCGAAGATCCCTTCACTGGAGGAATTAATTCACTCATTCCACAAGGACTTAGGTCTCCCAGGTGCTAAGCACAGGGGATTCAGAGGATAACAAGAAAAGATCCCTGCCCTCATGGAGCTTACAATCTGCGGGAGGAAGGCAGAGTGCGAACAAGGGGAACATGGCAAAGATGACTATAGAAAAGGCCAAGTATCATGACTCAGATAACGAGATGCTGGGAAGAGGGTGCAGGGGTCAAGGATAAGGGGAAGGTCTCTTGAGCATTTAAGCTCAGGTCTGGAGAATGACAAAGCCCTTCATACAGCTCTCCAGGAACCAGGCACATAGATCTCCAGGCAGAGATAACAGCGAGTGTGGCTCGGAAGCTGCCTGGAGCCCACAACAGCCTCACGGCTCCCTGCTGCTAGACTCGCCCCTATCATTCTCCAGACCCAGAAACCACCTTTCGAAAGATATAAATCCGATGGCACTCCGTGGCTCCAAGCCTTCGATGGACCCCTGGGTCCTGACGATGGAGTCTCAGCTCTTCCATGAGGCACAGAAGGGCCTCCACACCCTGGGGCCTTCCTCTGCCGCCTCAATCTTCCCATCCCTGCTCCAGCACATGGGCCATAGGGAGGCCTCCACTCTGTCTCCTCTGCCTGGGCTGCCCTTCTGCCCTGAACACGCCCACTTCTACTCCTGCTGAGGCGCGGCTCTCGTGCCAACTCTTCCCAATCCCCCGAGGTACTCCCCACCTACTCACGCAGGCCTCACACTAGCAGGCTGCTGCTCACTAGCCACACACTGCACTGGAACTAGCCACGTGTCACTCTGCCATACAAGACCGGGTGACAAGTGGGTCTTATTTATCTCAGTATAACCAGTGGCCAGCAAAGAGCCTGGCATGTGGTAAAACCCAGTGTATCTTGAATGAATAAACTCACCAAGGTCTATCTTTTTTTTCTCCTGGTTTTGTTTCTACCAAGCAACCAAAGACAGCAGTGGCTCACAGCCGTGGGTAGATTAGAATCTCCTGGGGAAATCTTACAACATATCATATCAGTGGAGGCGGGAAGGGCCCAAACCAGTTGAATGAGAATCTCTGGAGGAGGAACCAAGGAAAAAGTATTTCCTAAGCTTCCCACCTGCTGAAAATCACTAATTTACAACCCTGCTTCTCAAAGCCAAATGATAACCTGCGTTAATGGGAAAAGCCTATAAAAATACAGATTCCCCGGGACGCCTGGGTGGCTCAGTTGGTTAAAAATACAGATTCCCCACGCTGGGTGTCTGCTGCACGAAGGTCTCTGATTTCTAGATGCAGGACCACGGACAGGTGATTCTAATGAGGCTTAGGAGGTGCTGTCACAGCTGCAGAGAGAGCAAGAAAAGCTAGGGTGTTGAGCAGAGCACTTATTAGATCTACGCTGAGTGTTTTAGGTACAGTGTCTGAATTAAAATCCTGTCAGCCCATTTTACGGGTGGAAAAACGGTGACTGAGTTTTCTTTCAACGACCCCCGAGTTGCACAGTAAGGGGAGGGAGAAAGGGTCTGCTGGTGTTTCCAAAAGTTTGCCAGGAATTACTGGAGTTCTATATATGTAAAGGTATATATGCATATATACATACACATAAATATTGGGACATTTATTTTAAAAAATATATACTCCTAGCTCCCTGCCCAGGACCCCCGAGGAGGGAGCTGGGCACTGGCTTTTTTTTTTTTTTTCTCCTGAATTTTTTTTTTTTTTTTTTTTTTTTTTTTTTTTGGATAAGGGAGTAAGGCCTGTGGGCCACGATAGCACCGTGCAGCGCCGCCTCTGAGCAGCAGAGGGCGCGCCGGGGCGCTGCCAGGTGACACCCCGCAGGACCCAGGGCCCAGAAAGGCTGCGGACCCCTCCTCGGGACCCTGGGAGCCTGCCTGAGGAAGCTCTTGAACTGTCGCGTCCACTTCGCGCGGCCTCGCCGAGCGGAGCGCCGGCCCGAGCCCCTCCGCGCGCAGGTGGCATTCCAGGCGGCGCGGGGTCCCGGGCACGTGAGGCCGTCAGGGTTCCAGGTGCGGCCCCCTCCAGGTGCGTCCCAGGCCCGGCGGCCCCCCTGCGGCCCCTTACTTGGCGTAGTAAACCCAGCCGTCCTTGGTGGTTCTCTGCTCCCAGCCCGGGGGCAGCTCGTCCTCGCTGTCCGTGTCGTCCAGGCCAGCGTAGCGCAGGGCTGCCATGACGGCAGAGGAGAAGCTCGGTCACCTACTCTCTCGGTCGCCCGCTGCCGGGTCTCCGCGCCCAGGAACTCACTCGGGCTTCAACCGAGCGCCGCGCGCGGCGAGACCCAAACGCTCGCGCCTGCGCACTGCGCCGCCCCGAGCCGCTCAGAAGACTCGGGAGCTAGAATCAGGTCTCCCGCGTTTCGCAGCTGCGGGCGTAAAAGGGGCGGGGCCTGGCAAAAACGGGTGAAAGCACGAGAGGGAGAGCGTACTGCCGCTCGGCTGGAAGTAAAAGCCGGCGGACGCTCCGTTACCCTGGAGATGGAGCTGAGCTTCGTCCACCTCCCGGCCTTAGGGAAGAGGCGTGGGGCTCCAGTCCTGGTCCAGGACTCCGCCCGTTGCTGAGCGACCCGTAATTACTTCCGCGTTGTTCTGACCAATCCTGCCGGGGCTCCAGCAAATGAGCATCCTGGGAAATGTAGGCCAGGCCCAGCAGGAATGCACAGCGGAGCAGAAATGAGGGATGCGGGGACTGGTTTTCTGGGCTCCGGCCTCTCCGTCTTTCAGAACGTTATGAAAACTGGATGCTCCTGCTCAGAAATTCCAGAACTTCCTATCACCGAGGCTGACTCAGACACTTTGTTGTGCATATAACCATAACGTTATAAAACGTGGGAACGTGAAAAATGAAAGTTCCCGCACCTTCTAACCAGCCACGTCTTGAAGAAGATGCTCGCAGCCGCGGCACGATTCTGTTCATAAATAAGGGGCGAACGTTTCTAAACAGCTTAATTCCGGGCCAAGAGTTCATAGACTATCTCCTTCCTGGACCCGACACCTCCGTGAGGTGAGCAGTTAGAAGAGCAGGGGACTAACTGGCAGCCGATACTGTTATCCCACAATTACCTACTTATCCGCCTGCTCCGGACTAAACTGACGGAGCACCACATCCTATGCCTCTTTCTGTTGCTCGCACTTAGTGAAATGCCTAGACCTGCAAGTTCATTGAATGAAATAAATTAAGGAATCAGTGTGATTTGGTAGGTTTGGCCCTCTGTAACTCAACCTAGTGTAAAACAAATTCCCAATTTACAAAGTGGAGCACCTGCCAAGTATGCTATCAATGTCCTGGGCCAAAACTGGAAGTGTAGGGGCGCCTGGGTGGCTCAGTGGGTTAAGCCTCTGCCTTCCACTCAGGTCATGATCTCAGGGTCCTGGGATCAAGCCCCCCATCGGGGTCTCTGCTCAGCAGGGAGACTGCTCCCCCCCCCACCCCCTGCATGCCTCTCTGCCTATTTGTGATCTCTGTCAAATAAATAAAATCTTAAAAAACAAAAAAACTGGAAGTGTATCTTTAACTTAGTTTTGCCTGAGTTGTTTTCCAGAACATTCCCCAACTGAAACTTGCATTACAGGGAAGTCTACTGACCAGGATTCCTGTGGCCTACATCTCAGAAAAATGCAAGCCTCCATCTCAAAAATTACGTATCTTTGATTTTTTTTTAAATTTTTTAAATTACATATTTAAACAGGTGGGGTGTGGGAGGCAGGGAGCTGTGTTGTTTTTTTACCTTCAAGTCCTGAAATTGATCATGCTTTGGGATTCCTGCTCTGCATGCTTTTTAGGGAAGAGATTGCTTTCCTTTGAAGGTGCCCAACCAAAAGCTAATGTAATGAAAATATATTTTAGTCTTAACAGGCCCACTATGGCATCTCACCTATGAAAACATCACTCTCCAACCCATATACATGTAAATAAGTTATTTTATTAATGTGCTGCTCTTCTGCTCACTCCAAGTTAACCCCTTGTCTCTGTCACCCAAGCGAATTTATTGCTTTGATATAAATAGAGATTAGGTCACAGTGACCCCAAATAATGGGGCGGGGAATAAATGGAATCAAACTGAGGAGTGTTAGTCTTTCCAATCATAACCTATAGCTCTGCTCAAGGACGGACTGCTTTATCCATGGTTGCCCTCACAAGAACCTCTCTGGGCACCTGTTCCCTAGGACTCAGCATCAGACCACAAGCATGGTATCTTCCCCAAAATTTGCTAGTGGTCCCCTTGGTAATATTCACAACTTCTAGGTGAACCCTCTTCTCTTCCTACCACTTAAACTACTCCCTCGAACAGGTGATGCTACGAACATCAGAGTTTCTCAGCCCTCAGCACTACTAACATTTGAGGCCAGATAATTCCTTGTTCCCAGTGGGAGTGCGAGGGGTGAGGGATCATGCCCTGTGAATTGTAGGATACTGAACAGCATATCTGGCCTCTACCTGCTGGATGCCAGTGGTGCACCCCCCAGCTGTAATAACCTACAAGTCTCCAGGATGTTGCCAATTGTGCCCTCACTGGAGAACACTGATCTACACTGACAGTAAGCCAGAAAACTAATAACTCATAAATGAAATGCTGGGATGTATTTAATATGTTGAAGAGACCCTTCCCGGCCAATGATTCACAAGGTGGTATTCAGACCCTGCTGGTTCCGACTGCCAATTCTCTAGCACTGTCTGAGGGCACATGTTTCTTCAATTCCTAGTCACTCCAGAGTTGAGACCCATGGGGTGACAGAAGTCTGACTGAGTGGCCCAGACACCAATAATGGCCCCAAATGGTTATGAAGACCTAATTTTATTCCTCTCTTCCTACTTTTTATCTGTGGCTTCTATCAGAAGATTAAAAGAGTGAGACACAGAGGCATTTGAGGACTTATGAAGGTAGGCATGCCAGATTTTAGGATTTCCCATCTTTTGGCTCCATTCAAACTGATATTGTTTTAATAGTGCTTATTTGATTGCAAGCAATAGAGACTTAAGCAAAAATTTATATCCGGGGTGCACATGAGCTAAATTAGAATGTTATCAGGGCCTGAGGGAGCTCAAGGACAGGCTCCTTTTTTTTTTTTCCCTATTGTGGATTTCATGGTCCCTCACTCCCCACTCACTGCCCCAAAGTTACATTCTCCTGCTCTCTCTTTACTGGCCTCATCTGTGCACTGCCAGTTCTTGCCCCTTGAACTTTAGCTTACATGTGGCTTTGACATTGGTCTTATAAAGATCTATAAAAGAGGGTGAGCTCTATATGGTGTATAGATTATCATAGGTTTGAGGAGCCTTAAGTTTGGGGATGAGCCAAGGTCCTCAATATGTACTCCTAAGAGAGCCTAAAGAATGGTTTGCTTTTGTATATGCCAGCTAAGTCACACTGATGGGTAGTGAGGAGATTTTTTAAAAATCCAGTGTGTGGTTATACAATTGCACACCAGATGGCCCTATGTGCCCATGATTTGAAAGGCTAAAGACCAATTCCTAACCAGCATTTCTACGTTTGAACTCTTGTCTTTGAACTCTTGTCTTGTCTGTCATTTACACAGGAAGTTGATGCACACAGATCAGCAATTGGATGCTAAAAGCAATTTGGCGCTACTTATGTGGTGGACACAAGCTTTAGTGGAACATCCCCAGGGCCACATTTTGCTTCTTTTTTTTTTTAAGATATTTGTTTATTTATTTATTTGAGAGAAAGTGAGAGACAGGGTCTTGGGGGGCGGGGCAGAGGAAGAGGGAGAAGACGACTCTCAGATGAGCAAGGAGCCAACAGGGCTCAATCCCAGGACCCCAGGATCAGGACCTGAGCTGAAGGCAGACGCCTAACGGAGGGAGCCACCCAGGCACCCCATATACCCCATCCCCACCCCTCACCCACATTTTTTTTAGTTCCTATCATTACTGCGATTATGGTCATTACCCTCCTCCTCACACAAACAACCCAACAATTCTGTAAATCTGCTTTAACAGAAGTCACCAGGCTTTGGAAAATTAACCTTTCTGTGTTGGGGCCAAATGCAATATGCTTATGAGACCCGAGAAGCCTCCTGGCTCCTCTGACAAACTTCTCGTGGAAGGTAACCAGTGAGGAAGAATACTGAACGGGATTCCCAGAGAAAACTCCCTCTGGTCAGTGTGGCCTTACGTAGGCAGGTGTGTTGGGATTTCACTGATTCATTCGAACATGCAATGAGTGAGAAAAAGTTATGTCATGTGTCTGATAAAAAAAAAGAAGAAAGAAAAACAAAACATCCCTTGCACTCAGAAACCAATTCAGATAAGACTTACAGACACGCAGAGAACTATGGTTTGAGGGTTTTAAGAGAAGTTTGAACCAAGATGGACAGGTATACAGGGACAAGGGTGAGTTCTGGTGGTAGGGTTTCCTGTAATTATCTTTGGAACCGAACTCAGCTCATGTCACTTACAGTGACCAAGTCACTCAACTTTATTCCGTTATTACCCCTGTTTTTACAGATGAAGAAACAGGGCTACACAGAATTAAAGTAACTTGTCCATGGTCACTCAGTGACCAAGAGCCAGCAGGCTCTGGCATTAGAATCCAGACAAGAAATCTAGCCCCAAACTCGTCCCCTCTACCAACGTTCTCCTGTGTGCTATCTTTCCAGAACAGGGCGTCCTCAGTACTGCGTGCCCAAGGGTTTTTGTTCCTCCGTGAGAAAATAAGAGAAGACAAAGCAAAAGAAGTGAATTGTTCATAAAGCTAACTGTGTTTTTATTGAAAGTGCTGTCTTTTTATTTTCTAGGACACTGTATCTGTTCTACTTTTATTTATTTCTGGTGATCTAGTTTATTATTCCTTTCTCCCAACATGTTTTATTATGAAACTTTTCAAACGTTGAGAAAAGTTGAGACAAGTACAATGAATGTCCATATCACCATCCTGACGAACACACAGACCTAAACACAGTCATTGTTAACCTCCTGCCACATTTGCTTTAAAGAGACAGAACTTGATTCCCTGAAGCATTAAGAGTGATTTTGTTTTCTTATGAGCATCTTCAGGACTAAGCAGGAAGGCTCATATTTCTAGGCCACACAGCTAGGCCTGCTGAGCACATTTCTACTGCAGTGACATCTCCAAGTCAGACCCTCACATTTGGAAATGTCATTTAATTTACATTTCAAGGCCTCAAATTTCAGTGTAGTTTTACTGTATTACTGCTAACTTGGCACCATTCTCAAAATTCCATTTCAGCTTAATTTCATTCCTGGCTACTCACTGCCCCACAGTGAGGAGAATGAACCGCACGGGAGGCAGCGTGTTGCCCCCCGTCACTCACAACCCATGGCGAGGAGTCCATTCCGTGTAAAGTGTTCCACCACCTGCCTGGAGTGTCTTGTTTTAGCGGCCAAAGCTTCCAAGACGTCACTCTGATCCATGGCTGTTACAATCCTGCAAACGAATTCTTCCAAAGATTTCAGGCCCTGGAGCCCAAGAGTCACCCCAGATCCTGCCAGATGTGCACACATGAATACACAAGAAGGGAATGTAAAGAAAAGAAACAAAGAAAAAAAGGCAATGACTCCAAAGCGCTCAGCACAGTGCCAAGCACAAGGGAACCTGTGGTTCCTAAATATTGTATCATAAGACGTTAGCTCTCGTCATTGTTATGACTGATGACTAGAGGTGGACATTAAGCATTTTGAAATTCAACCATGAAGCACAACTCTGATTTTAGATCTGACTTTAAAGTATATGCATAACTGTATGAAGGTTTTACCAGCATTACCACATATACCATTGTGACAAACACGTAGAGGTGGGTATGATTAGCTCCACTCTACACAAGAGATAAACTAAGGTTCAGATTAGCAAAGAGAGCACAGACTTGGCCGCAGAGCAGAGACGGTGCCCAGGTCTCTGAGGTCTAAAGTCTGTACTATATTCTTAACCACCTTGTTCTACTGCCTCCTATGTGTCACACATGAAATCTGAACTCAGCAACCAAATGAGCTGTGGCTATGTGCACTTATGGGACCTTCCAGCATATTTGTGGTAAATTCTTTTAGAAAGAAGAGAATAACATACTCTCCCTGACATTCCTGCCACCACCTCTCACCCTCTCCCACAGCTTCTCCACAAAGCCTGTCTTCTGTCTGCAGTGGGCACCTTGATCAGAACCGGCTACTTAAAATGCAAATCTAAACAGCCACTCCCTTACGTGAAAATGATTACGTGATAATGATTTCCTAAAGATATAAAATAAGCTGACAGTGGCTTCTAGAGTAGAAAGCATTTCAGAGTAGTAGCAGCAAGTAATGAGAGAAAGGCTTTCATGGTATCCACTTTGAATTTTGAAATTTGTACATGGATTATGGAGTCTCAAAAAATAATTTTAACTAAATACATGAGTATATATATATATATACATGCATGTATATATGTATACATATATACGTGTATGCATATATATACGTATGCATACACATGTGTGTATGTATGTATACATACACAGCTCCACTCATCCCAAAGTCCTTAGCAGCCAGCATGCAGTCCAGCAGAGCCCTTTGCCCACAGAGACATTAGTCAAAGCTGGATTGGCAGCCACGGTTTTCCTTCTTCCATATCTCAACACAAGGGTAACTTCATTAGACCTCAGTTTGCCCATCAGGAAAATGGGGTTATGTCAATGCTTTTGCCTCCTGGGGGTGAGCTGAAGATTACATGAGTTCATGCACATAATAAGGTTCCATTCAAGGATTGTTGCTATTGTTAATTATTAACAAGTCATTGTGGGGCCCCTGAACATTAGTGTTTCCATCTAATGGGGCTAATAGTCCCCAGTGAATAACAACTAATATTCGTCAAACACATACTATGTTCCAAGCACCGTGCTCAGCATTTACATTATCCCAACCACCCGATGACGAAGGTCAGCTATTATCCCCACTTTACAGATGGGGAAATTGAGGCATAGAGAGGTAGAGCTGGCTTCCGAAGCAGAGAAGGGGCAGTGCCACGCTAGAACCTAGTTTTCTCTGACTATTCATTTCAGCAATGTATACATCACATGCTCCAAAAGAAATTACAGTTGTGAATTTGCAGGCTGTACAATCCCATTTTCACACAAAGGATCCTTACTGCTCTTTGCCACTGTGCTGCCCTCCTGGGGCCCCAGAAGGGTGAAGGGATAAAAGGAGATTGGAGTCTGGGAGGATATTTCTGCTGCTTGGGTTTCTACACAGCATCTCATTTCATGCCTCTGGTCTCTACCACCTCTGTTACATGGACAAGCATACCCAGGTAAGGACATGAAATTCCCACAGCTGCTCCTGGAACCATCTCTCCTAACTGGTGCTTAGCATAAGATTAGGTGTTTCAGATTCCTAGTTCAATAAGTTTCTGGTATAGCATCTGTTTAATATGTGTCAGTTCAGGGGGCGCCTGGGTGGCTCAGTGGGTTAAAGCCTCTGCCTTCGGCTCAGGTCAGATCCCGGGGTCCTGGGATCGAGCCCCGCATCGGGCTCTCTGCTCAGCGGGGAGCCTGCTTCCTGCTCTCTCTCTGCCTGCCTCTCTGCCTACTTGTAATTTCTGTCTGTCAAATAAATAAAATCTTTAAAAAAAAATATGTGTCAGTTCACTAGGCTCTGACTAATCATAAAAATAGATACTCAAATGGCTTACTGAAACCGAGTAACATCTATCCCTAACAGATATTGGTATCTTGGGTGAAAAACACGTGATACAAACTTAAAATGGAAGTGTCTTTGAAGTGAAGTGTATGCCTGTTGCCCCTGCCAGCTGGAAAATGGATGTGATTCCTGGAGCTCAAATAGCCTTCTTGGATCATGAGGTGAGGTTTACACCCAGGGAAGTGATGAAAGCCACAAAGAGGCTAGGTCCCCGACAATGTTATAGAACTCTCACGCCTACTCTTTACTCCCAATTCCATATTTATATGCGAAATAAACTGCATGTATTTAAACCACTATTAAAGTTGGGTGTTATGTCACTTGATTCAAGAAGTTCAACCGATCCACGAAGTTCAACCACATGTGCTTCCTTTGCTTTCTACATTCCAGAACATTCTTTTTATAACCTACTATCCTGCTTCAGTTGTCCTCATTCATTTACCAAAACAAGAGTATGGATTTTTGCCATTTTAATGAGCTTTTGGGAGAAAGTGGCTATATTAACTCATGTATCCAATCTACCGTCTTGAATCAGAAGTTTGCCTTCATGATATTTTAAGAAAATTAAACAGTATAATAAATAGGAGATTCCCAGGACAATGCCTACCCAGGGCAGACACTCAATAAATGAGCACAATTATTGTGTCTCATTATCACTGTTACCATTCTTATTTCAAATGCTTTCTCTGGTGCTCCTATCTAAAGGCCACAATACATGCAAATTGAAAAACAAAAGGCCCCGTGCCATGCATATATTTTATAACTGTGCTAATCCAAATCAACACACATTTATTGATTATTTTTTCATAAATCAAGAGAATATTTGTAGTGACAGGGAAATTTAAATAGCCTGACTTAGCTCCCCTAGGCAAATACAGTGTGTTTTGTTGACTTAGCAAAAATAAAATGGATCACATGCAAAAAGCCATTCCCCTGCCATCCCATTTTTCTCCTGGGCTATGTACTTCGAACCATGATCAAATTCTTACAAGAAAGTTCAGAGAGAGATGCACCAGGTCTGTTCCTCAGCACCGTGTGTGTGTGTGTGTGTGTGTGTGCGTGTGTGTGTGTGTGTGTGTGTGTGTGTGTGATGGTCCTATTTCCAGCAGGTGCTTGGGCAAAAATCAGAACTTCAGCCTCCATTTCTTCAGCTGAAAACATAAGGATAATTTATTTCCTTCCTCTTTAAAGCTCCAAACCTCCTTCAAAAAAAAGAAAGAGAGAGAGAGATTCTCATCTTTTCATCTTCACCTCTTTGTCGAAGTGCTTTCTGCATCTCTAGCAACTGCTAAAAATAGACCTACACCCCAGCTGGGGGGCAGCATGATGGGCGCTTAGCACCTGCGTGCAAGTCTCGCTCTGCCACTAGCTGGGTGATTGCATTAGACTCCTGTTTCCCCATCCAGAAAGTGCAGGTAATGTTAACACCTGCCTCTAGGGAGGGGGAGGGAAAGAGTACATGAGGTAACGCCTGCAAGGGCTTAGAATGGAGATTGCTACATGTGAAGTAACCATGCGCCAATAATACAACGTGGCAGGCCCTGTGCTGAAAACTTCATGTGGATTATTTCACAAAACCCCTATGAGATCAATGCTAATATTTTCCCCCACGTTGCCACTGAGGTAGGGACAGGTTAGTAATTTTCCTAATTAATCTCTAGAGCATAAATGGTGGAAGCCGGGTTTGAAATAAGGAAACCTGCCCACACAGTCACGGTCTTGTCCACTGCTCTAAGGCACCAATCTGAATCAGCTGTGGTGCTAAAGGCAATTAACTCAGTTGTTGAACTTTCTTCAGTTTTTTGCATTGATTTAAAAAACATTGAGAAATTATTATGTTTGTTTTCTGGGTCAAGCATAGCAAATAGAAGCCAGTATTATTCAGCTCCTACTAAGCACTCTAGACATTAAACTCACTGAGGGGCGCCTGGGTGGCTCAGTCAGTAATGCGTCTGCTGTCAGCCCAGACTGTGACCCCAGAGTCCTGGGCTGGAGCCCCGCACTGGGCTCGCTGCTCAGCGGGGAGCCTGCTGCTCCCTCTCCCTCTGCTGCCCCCTACCACTCGTGCTCCTTCTCTTTCTCAAATGAAGAAGTAAAATCCTTATAGACATTAACCCCCTGAATCTCACAACCACCCTACGAGGAATACACTATTGATATCCCCATTATACAGATGGGGAAACAGAGGCTGAGAGAGATTGGATATGAAGTACTAGCAAGCAGAAGAGATCTAGTGCCCCAACTCATACTGTGAAGTCATACTTCTTCTGAAGACATGGTCCCTGCCCTTAAGGAATGCAGAATCTGCCCCGGGGAAGACAGCCCCTTGCCCCTGCTCGTCCTATTTCAGTCTCTACTCCCTCACTCCCCCGGCCACTTTTAGGCTCAGGGGAACATTCTAAACAAATACTCAGAAACTGCCTTGCACGGCAGCTTACCCGTGTCAAAGTTGAGCACTCCAGCCACTTCCCCTCCACGGTGACCACCCTGCCCTCACCCTGGCTGTAGGTCGCAGTGGCCCGCCTGTGGGACAGCATGATCCCAAGCAGCCTCCTGCTGCGCTGCACTGGAGATACCACGGCGTCCCTCACGCAGGGCTCGATGTCCATCTTGTAGGTGTTGAACGCTGGGTGGAAGAGGGTCTTCATTACCTACAAGGAGAGGGTAAGAGACTTGAGAGCCTGGGTCTCTACTTAAGGAAACCCATCATCCAGGCCAACAAAACTGTGATTTTAACAAAACATGATTTTAACAACAAGCCAGGAGAGTAACAGAACTTCTCACAACGGGTGCTAGAGCACAGGAATGATAATTAAACTGTTGTCTAAAATTTTGTTTGTGAACAGTTTAATAAAAAGGAAAATGCTTGTGTATAATCCATGTTTGGTTCTTAACCTGAGACCAGAAAAATAATTACAACTCTATTTTGATCAACCTCTAAATGAAATTTAGCATTTTCTTCCACTGTGAAAGTAATCACAGTAGTACCCATGACTTTGATTCCAATTAAAATGCTGAGTATTTTCAAATGATATTATAGTTGTTGCAGAAATCTCAAGCATTGTTTATGCTTATCATTTCTCTGAAATTAACCAAATTATTAGAATTCATATAGTTTATCACTAGATCTTACATCATGCATTGTTAAAGAAGCACATATATTCTACTCGTGCATTTTTTGGAAAATATTTTAATAAATGCATTTTAATTCTATCATTTTGTTTATTATCTCATGTACTTTATCATTTGCATTTTTTAAAACATCCTGAGGAAGTTCCCGCAGTTTTCTCAGACTGTGAAAGGACTCCATGGTGCAAAAAAAGTTCGGATTTTATATAAATTTTATATTGGATTCCTGGGTAGCTCAGATATTTAAGTGTCTGCCTTCGGCTCAGGTCATGATTCCGGGGTCCTGGGATCAAGTCCCACATCAGGCTCCCTGCTCAGTGGGGAGCCTGGTTCTCCCTCTAGCTCTCACTCCATCCCTTATGAATAAATAAATAATTTCTTAAAAAATAAATCATTTTTATATCAATAGTTGGTTTCTGACATTTCTTCCTCTAAAAGAATCATCCTATGAAGTTTGTACTTTTTCTATCCTCATTACTGAGATGTGCTGAGACACAGAGAGGGTAGGCAAGTTTCCAAAGATCACACAGTAAGTAGCAGAACTTGCCTCTAAAATAAGGCCCCTACTCTTTTTTTTTCTTTTTTTATTATTTTTTATATATATATTTTTTAATTTTTATTTTTTATAAACATATTTTTATCCCCAGGGGTACATGTCTGTGAATCGCCAGGTTTACGCAGTTCACAGCACTAACCATAGCACATACCCTCCCCAATGTCCATTACCCCACCCCCCTTTCCCGACGCCCTCCCCCCAGCAACCCTCAGTTTGTTTTGTGAGATTAAGAGTCACTTATGATTTGTCTCCCTCCCAATCCCATCTTGTTTCTTTTCTTCTTTTTCTGCCCCCCTAGTCCCCCATGTTGCATCTCCACTTCCTCATATCAGGGATATCATATGATAGTTGTCTTTCTCTGATTGACTTATTTCACTAAGCATGATACC
>PISX010007268.1:0-90624 GCA_004024625.1 Mellivora capensis | reverse complement strand
AGGGAGAGATGGGAGGAGATGGGGGTGTCTGACGAAGATCCGCACAGGGGTACGAACACTTGAGCGGCTTCTAATTAAAGCCCCGCGCGGAGCCCTCGGGGACCGGCCTGACGTCGGCGGGCGCGGGCATAAGAAGCGGCCGCGGTCGGAGCGCAGCCCAGGCAGCCGCGCGTCCAGCGCTCAGAGCGGCGGAGCCACCGCCTCCCCATCCCCGCGCGTCCTGTGCGCTCCGCACTCCGGGTCGCCGCGGGCCATGGAGTAGCGGGGCGCGCGGCGGCTCCGGGACGCGGGGACAGACGCCGGGACAGACGCCGAAGGACGCCCGCGGCTCCGGAACACGGGGACAGGTAACCCGGCCGCGCTCCGTCGCGCAGGTGGCCCCGCGGGCGGCGCCGGGCAGGTGTGGGCCGGGGTCCGTCTCCTCCCCGAGGGCGGGGGTGGGGGGTCTAAAACCTGGCACTGCGCGCGGCTGGCGCGAGGGTCCCGGGGCGCGGGCGGGGGGAGTTTGGGGGACACCCGGCCGGGAGGAGGCGGCGACCACCACACAAAGGCAAACTTGAGCGCGGCCGCTCGGGCGCGGCGCGCGGCCCCCGCTCCCCGGAGAGCGCAACGCCGGGGGTCGAGAGGAGCGAGGGGCCCGGGCAGGACCCTCTCCGCGTCCTCCGGCCGCCCCGGACGGGAGGGCGAGCGCCCGGCCCGCCGCGGAGTGGACACGGCCGCGCCGCCGGGCTCGCGAGGTCGAGAAAGTTGTGGCGGTGGCGTGCGCCGCGGAGTGCGGGCGGGCGCGCGGCCCTCGGAAAGTTGGGAGGCGGGCGCGGAGGCGGGCCGGGCCGGGGGAGGGCGCGGAGCGGGGCGGCGGCGCCCGAGGCCCGGCTCTCGGCTGCGCCGTGGCGGGGCCTGCGCGGGCCCCGGGGACACCGCGCCCCAGTCTCCACCGTCGGCCCCGGCTCTGCGCGCGGGGGCGGGGGGCCGCGGGCTCCGCCGGAGGGGCCTCCCCCGCGCCCCGCCACCGCCCGCCGACTTTCTCCCGCGTCTCCCCCGCACGCAGCCCCTCCAGCGAGCCGAGCTCCCTCCGGCCGAGCGAGCGCACGATGCGCGGGCCCGGGCGCCCCCTCCTCCTGGGGCTGCTGCTGGTGCTGGGGGCTGCGGGACCCGGGGTCGCCGAGCCCCGGGAGGCGGCGGACGGACAGACCATGCTGCGGCTCGTCGTGGAGATCCTCCAGGAGCTCAAGAAGTACCACTCGGGCGAGTCCAAGAGGCTGCAACTCCCGGGCCCGCACGACTACGCTCTGGGCCGCGGGGAGGTCCCGGACCACCCGGGTTATCCCGAGGAGCAGCGAGTGGGTGAGTGTCCCGGCGTCGGGCTCGCGGACGGAGGGACCCGCCGGCGAGGCTTCTCGGGGCGTGTGCGCTGGAGAGGGAACCCCAGCGCGTCTGCGTCCCTGTCGGGTCTCAGCAGACACGGGACTCGCGTTTGCCTGGAAACAGAACCGACTTCGAGAAAGCAGATGTATTTTAACAAGATAAAACCGTTTCGAGTGCTTGGAAAAAACTAGGCTTTTTTTTTTTTTTTTTTTTTTTTTTTTTTTTTTTTTTTGAGAAAGAAATAGGAGGTGGGTACAGGCTGAGGCCTGGCGTGTAACTATCCCCACCCCACTTGCAAGACACGCGAGTTGTTACCTAGGTCGGGAGCTCCCGCACAGAACTGTCATCTGGTATTTAGGAAACGGAAATATTTTCAGCAAAGCACTTTCAGCCCAGACAGAAATGTTTCGGAGCCACCCCCTCCCCTCACCCTCCCTGCCAACGGCAGAGCCTTCCCAGAGTGGGTGCCCCGTGGGAAATTTCCAGAGAAAGCATGCAAGCTTTTAATGCTTTCCTGACACAATTAGGTCAGATGTGATAAGGTCAATTTCATACAGACTGACATTCCGAGCGTCTCAGCCTTGCAAGTGAGGAGCCCTCGTAGGAAATGTTCCCTCCTCAGATGAGCAGTGTTCGTGGTAGAACAAAGTGCGACCACACGCAGTCATAGCAAAAGTTACTACCCAGAACGAGTGCGTGAGAAATGCTTATAGGTGACTGTGAAGAAGAAAAACCACGCCCAGAAGCAGAAAGAATGAGAGCCTTGCTAGTCCCCAAGCAAAAACTGAGCGCTATCCTTCTCTGGGAAGTCTACGTTAATCTTACAAGCCAGTTAAATGTCTCTTTCCATGCATTTACACCAGCCTTCCTAACAGGTGGTTTTGAAGGCATTTAATCCTTGTTCTAAGTATATACCTAGAAAAAAAAGTCTTGTGACAATTTTGTTTGTTTGAAGGATTGGGAACTTTGAGAGCTTGTGGTATTTGATTACCAAGCTGTCCAAAATGAAAACGTCTAAACACGATTTATAAATCAGAAGCTAACTATCAACCACACACACACGCGCACACCTCTCCACCCTGATATAACTTTATGGTCACTGTCCTCATACTAGTGGCAGAGACAAGACAATATTGAAGCTGTGTGAATAGCTAATACTTTATCTGAAGAAACTGTGATCTGATTACAAGTCTTCACATTAGGTCATGTACAGCGATCGGGGGCTCCAATCTGTTTTACACAGTGGTGTTACTGGTTAATGAAGTTTGAGAACCTTCTTCAGCACTCCCTGAGACACATGAAAAAATGCTTGTTTCAAGCAATGTGGTAATTAGCCTCTTTCCCTCAAGCAGAAATTGTTCCTCGAGATCTGAGGATGAAGGACAAGTTCCTCAAACATCTCACAGGTAAGTGTCATTCCTTCGCCTGTGCCCAGGTCCTGGCATCCTCAAGGCCTCACACTCTGCTTCTTCTTCCACGTTCCAGGTCCTCTTTACTTCAGTCCAAAGTGCAGCAAACACTTTCACAGACTTTACCACAACACCAGAGACTGCACCATCCCTGCATGTAAGTCACAGCTTCATGACTGCTTGGGAAGACCAGCGCAGGTCCACGTGTCTCTCGTGTCCCCCGCCCCTCCTTCTAAATCTGCTCTTTGCCAATGTATGTTCCCTCCTAACTACGGGGCTAAGGGTGAGGGAGACCAGCCCGTAGAGGAAGGTGACTGCATCCTGCTAGTGCCGGATGTTAATTATTCACATTCACTGGAATTGATCAACTCTTCCATTCACGTTCTTGTTTGGCTTATGAACCTGGCGTGACGTGCAGACGTTAAGAATGAGCCGCTGCTCCGGCTCCCGTGCAGGGGAAGGCTCTGCAGTAGCCGGGGCCGCCCCGCCCGGATGACAGGCTGCTCTTCACCAACCCCGGGATGCAGGGCTCCCCTCTCCATCCAGCACCCAGCTGTAGCTTTCTGGTTGTTGATCTGTAACAAAGAGTATTTTATTCCCCCAAAGAGGGTTGCTAGTTCTCCTCACAAAACACGTAAATATGACAAGTGACTTACTGGCTACAGTGACTCCAGTTAGAGACCTGAGCCCGTTTCTCCTAGAGGGGTGACACCTTCCATTTCACGAGAGGCTCCCAAGAGGAGGGTGGGGCAGACACCCCAGATGTCTCGCCAGCTTTCAGTCTGCTTTCAGAGACTACCCTGAGTGTCCAGACCAGACTTTCCTGCCCTGCCTTCCAAAAATGAGAAGTAAGAAAATAAGGCACTTTCTATGAAGTGGAAGTTTTCTGCTCAGGCAGGAAGGTTGCCCCAAACCATCGGTGTTGCCGTGTGGCGCTCCTTGTCTGGGCACACCACCAAGGGTGGCCGGAAACTGGGAGCACCACCTTCCGCAGGGAGCTGGGGTGCTCGGCCTTCAAGCCCTCAGTGCTGCACAGGGCTCAGCCACGGCCAACAGCATGCGTGTCCCACGAAGCTCGGATTATTTCTCCAGCACGGCCTCGGTCCACCCTCCCGTCTGTGCCCCGTGTACCTGTCATGTCCTTCCCACACTTCCTTCTTCTGATATGGAACCATCTTCTGCTTGAGACTTATTCATTATTCCAGGGGCCAGAAAACCTTCTCATTTTTATTGTTTAAATGTGACTACGCTTTTAAATACCATCTTACAATACAGGATCAGAGATTCTAAATCTGAAAGTGATCTCTGGGGGTCATTACTTCTAATCTTTTCATGTATGGATGAGGAAATGGACAACATGCTTCAGTTCCTTGTGACCTGACACACAGACCCACACTCGACTCTGCAAACCCTTCCCCAGGACTCCGTGTGCACCCACACTCACTGCCTCCTTTTGCTTCGAGTGACCCAGCCACACGCCACCGAGATCTCTGCTCACCCGTTACGGGAGGCGGCCACCAGTGTCCATCACAGTTCCCCTCAGGCCCCTCAGAGACATGGAGGCCCACAGGTGTGTGCACTGGGGGAGTGGATACTTACACTTTCCCATAGGGAGGTAGAGAGCCAAAGCTGGACCCCTTCTGTGTTGCTTTAGGCTGTATGAGAGAAAACTAGAATCCTGGGAGGTCAGGACTGGAAGGAACCAGAGCCTTCTTACTCAAAGTGAGGTCCCAAAGGCAGCTCTTGGGAAGAGCAGAACTTTGAAGTCTCCCCAGGCTGCCCCTGGACAAGATCCCAATTATGTTAGAGCTGGAGATATGCTGGGTCAGGGTCGGGGTCGGGGGGGATGGTGGTCACCTTCATGGTCTCTGGATGTGCTTTACCTTGAACTCACTCGGCACTGCATCGCTCATACTCTATCTAGGAAAGCGCATTCTAAAACATTTGGTGCAACCAGGGAAGAGGGAAAAAATCCCAGGAATCCAGATGACCCAGTCTCCAGCTGTTAGGCCTTTTTTTTCCCCTTTGAACGCAAACCATTATGTTGTCTAAATATTTAGGAGCTGCATTTTTGGGAGTAGTTGCTTGTCCAACATATTGTGCAAATTCATTGTTATCAGTTTACTCATTCATTCAGAATTGCAGTTAAGAGCATGAATTCTTCCATTTTTAAGTAGGATTTTGAGACTCTTGAGAAGTAAACGTCAATAATTTATCAACTGCTGTAGCTTTCCACAGAACTTCAAACTGAGGAAATTCCTTTGTGGCCGTGATCACCAAATCTCCCTTGTTTTCTCTGAGGTAGCACCTATGGAGTGATTTAACAGGAAATTAGGTGAGCTATCAAGGAACACCAATGTGTACTCAGAAATTGGCATATTGTTTGCTTTCACCGTCCAACCTGGCTCTTTCTGCTCTGTTACTTGTTGACCCACTTTCTTTACATTTTTATGCAGAGGGTTTTGTGTATGATCAACCCAAGCGGGGACCCAGCCTGCAGGAGCCCTGAAAGTTAAGTCCCACGGGGCGCGGGAGACGGTCTAGGGAGCAAAACCAGAGTCATATGGATGAGCGTGAGGGGCCACTGGGCAAAGAAAATGGGCGCAAGGAGTCCCTGCACCGCCCCTCCCCGCCCAGCGTCCAGTCCCATCACTGATCTCCTGCCAGGGGACACGAAAGGCCCTCAAGTAGCGTCAACGATTCAGTCAACAACTTAGAGCCGTGATTTCAGTTGACAGTCTGCGGCTCTCTCCCAGGGAATTCAGAACATTTAAAGAAATCAATGGCTTTAGCAGTTGATATTAAAAATACTTCAGGAGTTGTTGGCGTCACTGACAAGGGTCCACGGTTTATGTTCTCTACAGACTATAAAAGATGTGCTCGGCTTCTTACCCGGCTGGCTGTCAGTCCCATGTGCATGGAGGGCTAAGGTAAGCTGACCGCAGCCTTGCGGGTACACACACCAGGGACCCAAATCCCGTTTGGGGCATGAAAATTTCATGGGAGTTCAGAAGTACTCCTTCTTTGGCTTAAGTAGGCTTCCTTGGGGTGAGGCCGACCTGACGCTCAGACGTGGGCCATCAGTAAAAGGCGCCCCGCCAGCCTACGCGGTGCCCCAGGCTGCGGCTGTGAGCGACTCCGGGGAGCGCTCGGCGGGCAGAGCGCACTCGCTGGAAGCGCATCCCCTCAGGGGACTAATTTCAGCACATGACTTCATGCATAAACGAGGACACATAGCTGAAATCATGCCTGTTCACTTTAGGCTTTCGCTCATTCACTTACACTCGTAAGTGAGTATATGACTAACCGAACCCATGCAACTTTTACAGACAGATCTGGCAAATGTGAGTTGGAATCTATCGTTATGCCAGGAAGCTCATAAGGAACAGCCAAGAATAGCTATTCTCACTCTGTTTCTATCAGTTACTTTCCCACAGCCTCCAACGGTAAAATATAAAAGCATATTGAGTTTATGAACTAAATTTTCAGCCCCGGCCTCTTGAGCGCTGATGCGCACCAACAATCAGCTGGCGGCCGGTTTCTCTTCCTGACACAAATGCGTGGACTTCAGGCACGAAACGGTCACTTCATAATCTCACACTGACGATGTGTCTGGGTGCACGGGCACTGCGAGAGGCCACGTTTACCCCCACAGATGAGACCTGCTTCTGGTTCTCGGTGGCCGTTCCCAGAAAACCGATGGGCTGTCCAGAAACGTGAGCAGAGGGGACGCGACACCGTGCACAGGCCGTGGTTACCCCGTCCACCTCGTGTGCGTGGGCGCGGGAGTCGTGTTCTTTCCACACAGACACGCTCACTGCGGGAAAGCCTGTGCCCATAAAGGTCTGGACGGTGCCCAGGGGCCGAGCCCAACCACGGCCACCGTCTGGCCACGCAGGCACAGCCAGTGCCGTCACCAGCACCGTCTTCTCCCCGTCAAAGTCCCACCGATAAGGACAGAAGCGTGTGGTTTAGTGCAGGACCATGAGACTGGATCCCTGCAGGTTCACAGAAGCTTGCACAGCCTTGTCACGTGGCGGAGGTAAAAGCATGGCTTTTCACGCCAGAGCTGAGAAGTCCCCGTGCACTACCTTGACCTCCACCTTCACCTCCCATCAGAGTCCTGTCTGGTTTCTCTCACTGCCTACACAGCACACAGAAGACTTCTTTCTAGAGCAAGGACTGGATTCTCTTAAGTGTCTGAAGGTGACATGCTAGGGGAATGGGAATGTTCTTTCTCCTAAGCAAGCCTTCATAGTGAGAGCACCGTTTCCAGAGATGAACCAGGCATATCCTCGGAAAAGAACGTGCATTTGCTTACAGGAGGGACCAGTGCCCTGCGGTCATCTCCGAAACAACTCCTCAGGCTACACACGGCCTGTCTTGTTAACTGTGTCCAGCAAAGAGACACTAGTTTCCCAGCTTCTCCCCCAGTCACACTCGAGACCCTCACACGCACCACTTCACTGCCTAGACCTGCAGCTCAGGTAAGTTAGAAATGGAGTTCCGAGTAACAAGTAGCCAGTTCAGTCCACAAAATGCAGCTTACGTCCAGTGACCGCGGAGCTTACCATCGTTTCTAATATTAACGAACAGTGTACCAGGTTCGGACATACTGCATGGGGCACTAGAAGAAAGGGTTCATTTCTGGTGTTTAGTTTTGCGAATGCTCATGCAGACGGAGGCATAAGGGCCACTGAGCGGTTTCTCAGGGCTGCCAGACTGTCCATCACTGTGGCCCGAATTAGAGGATCTGCCAACACACATCAGGACTGCGGGCTGCTCCTCACACTTGAGGAGGAACCGAGTGAGCATTCGGTTGCCCCAGTGACAGTTTTCATTCCTTCAGCACAGCAGGCATGTCCCAATTGTAGAACTTGGTCATTTCCACAGTAAGACAGACTCCACTTTGGAACAGAGAGAAAGAAGTACACATGCAGGCTGTGATCGCTTATGTTTTCAGACACATTATGTTATATCATTTGATGCACAGGTCTTCTAGAATTGATAAGAAAGTGTGGAGTTCTACGAAACCAAATGTGTTTTTCAGCAGTGAGCAGAGCTGCAGAGGACCAAGAGCCCATGGACCATGAGAAGTGCCTTGGAGACCAATAGGGAGCAGAACCTGCTGCCTTCACGAACATGTCCCCTATGAACAAGAGATTTATTTTTGCAGACTCTTCCATAGTCCCTTTAACTTGAGCTTTATACGTTGTCGACACCGTTGGCAGATGCGTACTCAGTAGATCAGCATCCCTGACGGTAACACCTGCCGTCCGTGCCGCTGGGGAAAAGCGAAGACTCCACATCCAATGCGTCGTGCCATAACTGACAGACAAAGCTATTTCATCCTCCTCAGTAGGTGAAATCTCAAAGAGTATTTCTTTAGAAACACAAACAGAATCTGAAACTATATTTTCATATGGCATTTGGTATGATTTAATATTTTTGTTACTTTTACAATTAAATTCCCAGAGTATTATTTGGAACTACATGGAAAAAAAAAACCCACAAAAAAACTTGTCGTGTTTTGGAGACAGTGGAGTGTAAGTCTGTGAACATATCCAGGCTAATTTCATTTGTCCTTTGTATCATAAATGTAAGATAGTATCCAGATGCTGTGCAATATGTAAATACTGTAAATAAAACAAGTAATAAACGAAGTGTTTGTGATAACCACGTCTTCCAAGTGACTCTACTTCTAACAAGCTTACTGGTGGGAATTCGTGACTTAACAGCCTGTGAAGAGATCTTAACACTGGCAGAATGTCATGGAATATAAAAAGCATAAATACATGAAAGAGGAAGGCTATGAGTTCTCGGAAGGGACAATTAAATGGGCGTTTTTTAAAAGGAGAGCTACCGTGTCACGGCAGCATGTCTTAAGACAGAGGCCAAGACGGTGGTGAATATTTAAATGAGGTTGCATCTTCCTATGTGACTTCGTAATCATGAAAAAGCTAAGAGGTGAGACTTCTAAGCAGCTGATTTTTACAGGTGATACATTTTGAACAAATCTGACTGCATTCCATTTATGACAGGTGAATTCAACACTGAGTTTCTCTGTCCACAGGACCTCTAGTCTGGACACAGCTGCACGGCTAAAGCAGACATGATTCCCAGGAGATGTCTGAGATACAGACGCAAACCGTAAGGAAAACGGACTGTGGGGATTTATTCATGATCCTGAAGGGACGGAGTATGGGATTACCTTGAGATTACTAAGCAACTACTGAAGGATTGGGGCAGAGCTAACCCTGCCGTGCTCTTTCTTAGTCCTATTTTCTCATTACTTTATCTTTTCCACTCCGTTCTTCACTTTTTAGAACACCATCACCAATTTCTCAATCCATGTGACCTCTCAAGTTTCCCGGTTGCCTGCAGAAGTTTCTAGGTAGGACTGTCTTTGGGAAATCCCACAGGGAGCCAGACACACGTCCTGGAGGGGTGCTGACAAAGCCACCATGATCATCCTCCAGGACTTAATGCCCCCACCCCACCCCCGACACGGTTCTAAGGACAGGCAGCCCCACAACACCCAGAAGCAGCCACCCGGATGGGGCAGCTGTTCCTCTAAAGCCCTCCTACTTCTGAGCAAGGGTCCATTCAGACTCTGGAGGACGACGGCCCACACGGCAAGCTCTCACTCATCTAGTCAGGCCTCCCAGGAAGGCCCAGCCTGGACGGCTCCAAAGAGGAGACTGCCACACTCCACAGACGGCGGGGTCAGCCAAGGACATGTGTATGGCTGCAGGGGCCTCAAACTTCTTTCACAAAGAAGCAGAAGCAACAGACCCTCGTCCTTTGACTCCCTAGCACTGAAGACAAACGTGCATACAGAACCTCACAGGTCGTCTGAAAGGGACAAGAGAGCCATTGTTTTCCAATTCTTCTTCACTTATCAATAAAAAAGCAGGCAGACACCATACTTCTTAGTTGTACTTTTATAATTTCCCCAGTTTATTTTGAAAATCTTTTCTGCCATATAGCCATACGAATTTTAGATCAGTTATCTCAAAGTGCACAGAAATTACCTATTTGTAAGCACTGATGAGAGAACACTGAATGTCTCGATATTTAAGCATCCCAACATAAAAGAACTTTCCCAACTTTTTAACCACTTTTTCCCACCTCAGCTAGTCTACAGGTGGCATTTGGGCTCCAGGCGTGGAAAGCAGACGCTCCTCGAGCTGACAGACCAGCACCGTTTCCTTCTCTCTGGCTGTAAACTTGCAGGGGCAAAACGTTCGAATGCGCTCAAGCGGACGTCTTGACGAACGGACCGGCAGGCAGGAAAGCTTCTGCAGAGCGACGCCGTGACTGCTCCGCGTAAACCATGTGCGCAGCGAGCAACAGCGAGTCTCGGCGGCGAGCTGTGGGTGGGCTGGGGCTGGCCTGTGCAGATGGCGGAGGCCACATCCCCATCGGTCGTGCACAAACTCAAAGAAGAGGTGGGGCTCGTGTGCCAGAAGGGACTCTGGGTGTCCTCATGCTCTGGTGCCTGTTCTATTTTGTTTGTTCCACTATTTTTGAAACCGGGACAAAGTGGGAGGTTCAACGGGTCTAAGAACACTTCACGTACCCCATAAACTGTCTGCATGAAACATTTTTATTTATTTGTCTGTCAAATACAGTAACTGATTTCCATCCACAATGACTTAAGGTAAGAAACCGAGGGTCAAGTGAAGGAGGCACGCGGCCTTACAGGAGAGCCTGCCGGGCCTGGCGGGGCACGGGGGGAGCACGGGTAGGGCCTTAGCGGGCCTTCTCCAGGAAGGCCTTGCAGCACCTCACACACTGCTGGTAGACAGTCTCGAAGTCGGACTCATTCCCCTGAAAGCGGAAGAAGAAAGAACAAGACCCGCGTAACCAAACGCCCTCGGAGGAACCTCAGTCTGCCGCTGCAGGAGGCAGGACACACGGGCAAGGCCCCACACCGCCGCTCACATCATGCCAGACCAGAGGTGAGAGATGTACTTACATAATAGGGGTCTTCAATAATGAGTTGGTTTTGTGGATCATAGCTCCCAAGTAGCTCAATTTTAGCTTTGCAGTTTTTAATTTGATTACTTTTTCTATTCAAGTCTCTGTAAAATTGAAACATGAACTTAGTTTTCTGATCGACGGTTTCAAGTTAAACAGGGACATCTGCTAGGGTTTTATGAAACAGCCTTATCAGAATCCAGCAAGAGTGACCTGATTTACAAAGGAAACCAAACCCCGGCAGACCTGTCTGACCCTCGCACCACAGGTTTCCTAGACCGGCAAGAGGGTCTGTAATGGTGGCATGTTCTCGTGCTTTTACCCAAAATACGCCTCCCTCGGTCAGACCAGAACTCTCTACCCTCCTGCGAAATGCGCGCCGAGATGATGACGTCAGAAAGCTCCTATTCCAGACATTAGACAAAGGTGGCAGAACGGGACTCAAAGAGCCATGTGCAGGAAGTCCCAGAGGGCTGCCAATCCCATCCCAAGGCATCCTGAAATGGCATTTTGCGCAAGCCTCCCGGTGCCACTGCGCACCCGTCCAGCCTCTGCCTGAGCGAGCTGAGGGCGCAGCTCCCGCTTGCCCCCCTGACCCCCGCACTCGCTGGGCCGTGAGGAGAGCGCCAAGCTCCTTGGCTGCGCTTTGATCCATCCCCTGTTGAGGGGCCGAACCTCCGCGGAGCACCTAGGACATGTCAGCCGGTGCAGGGGGCAGGCGAGCCAGGCCTCCGAGCGCCAGGACGCGTCCCCCCAGCCACCGAGGCAGACGTGTGGACTCCAGCCGCCCCGCATGGAGACCCTGCTCGGGACGCCCTCCCACCCTGGAGACCCTGCTAACAGAGGCCCCTGTTGCCGATCCCCGCACATGAGAAAAGTGAGGACGAGACAAGCCAACAACTGAAAAACAAGAATAGAAATATAATAAATAAATACGAATATAGAAAACGCATGTATTTTGGTGATGTTCCTGATTCATAAAAGCAGAAGTAGAGCTGTACACTCCTACAAAGGCAGTTAAAGCAGAAACGGTTTCTATTCATAAAGTGCGTGGAGCCCTTGTGAGCTGGCTCTGACTCAGTGAAGAGATCCTTGCAGTCATACCGGGGGCACGTCCCGGGCCGCCTCTGTGCCGGCAGAGCGCGACCGGCCACCGGGCGGTAGCCGTCTTGCTTCCTAGCACAGCAAACGTACGCGGCCGTGTGACAAAGGGACGCAGGACCCCGGCCTTCCAACCAGAACCTCTTCACACGTTCTCTCGGGCCTCACCGCAACAGCCCGACACCTGCCGCACACGCCGCATGCGCTGGCTCTTGGCACGATCACATGGTATCACACCGTCAGGGGCCATTCTGGGCTAACACAAGGAGCCCACGCCAGACTGCACACGTCAAGGGTGGACAGCATCAACAACTCCTCATCCGTGGGTCCCCATGTCTGGCACTGTGCCAGGCACAAAAAGCTCACTCAAGAAATGCCACCAAGTTCCTTGTCGCCCAAATGTGTGTCCCCATGCGAGGGGACAGTGAGACGCACAGCAGGCGCTGCCTCACAAAGCCGAGGCTAAAATTCTACCACACCAATCTGCTCCACGTGTCACGCGGCCTCTCGAGCCGCTCTGATCAGATGCGCAACGAGGGTGAAGTGCTTTGGTGTGCAGGGCACCAACAGGCCGCGGTGCAGTTAGCCCGTGACCCAAGAGCCTGTCTGGGTTTGTTCTGACATCCATGAATGCAAGCCACGATTCAGAGAGTCAAAAGCTTCCCTTTTCGCCCATCCTCCTTTTTGGGGCTGGGAGCAGCAGTAACAGGGGATCCCATGAGACAACAGAACACCACGGGCCCAGGAATCACCGCATCGCTCTCCTGTACAACCAACCCCGGCTTCCATGAAGCTGCTCACAGCCGGCCGGTCCCTGGGCTGCACCGGCTCACCAGGCTGCCCTCCCCTGAAGGCGTGTCTTCTGCTGGGGGACAGTTCTCAGCCCCTCGCTGGTTACTTACTACTCTAAACACATAATTCTGTATGTTGTGACCATCACTACTTTCAAAACTCAAAGATATTTAAAAAGTCATTTTGGCAACAAACAAATGGCCTATTTCTGAACTGGGAGTTGAACAGAAGTACCCTTTAAAAAATGTGATTACCTCAGATTGCTGTCATCCATGCACAGTATATAATCGAATGTGGCAAAGTCTTCCTTGGTAATCTGAAATTAAACAGAAGTCAAAAACAGTGTTTATAACAACGAAACCTAGAGGATCCAAATCAGTAAACACAAAAAATTTGCTATATTTGAACCTGTTAACTGACTTAAGTTAAATAATTTAGGGTATTTTAAAGTTAAAATAGAGTTAACCTATTTTGTGTCATTGTATTGCAAAAATCTTTAGATTATTAAGTTCCTTGGAATAACCCTAACAGTATAATACGTAAACACAAGGTTTATACTCCTCCCCCAATTCCTTAGTAACAAGGTGTAATTCACTTAACAGACTAAACTGTCACACATTTAACCCCCTTCACTGGTTTACCCCATTTTTCTGCAACAATGTAACGTCGTAGCCCCAGTGACAAACACCCAAAGAGATGGGCGGCTGTCCCTGGAGGCCTCCCCCCAGCGCAGGGCAGGCAACACCCGGCACAGCCATGTGAAGAGCTCAGGGGGAGACGGGAAACTAACACGTGAAGCAGGGTGTTCCCAGAAGTGTCCCCAAGAAGGAAACAGGCAAGGGCCTGGACGCGTGGTGTTCCCTCCCCTGAGCACAATCTGACACAACACGGAAGGAAAGGCCACTCAGTATTTTTACGGGTTCGGTCGGTTTGTCGACATCACGATTCATCAATATCAGCCCACTAAAATGTAAGCAGGGAAATTACTTGAGGATTTCTGCCTTCACAAATACTGGCAGAATTAGAAAGGAACACAGGCCACATAATGAAGGTGGAAATAATTTCCAACAATGTAATTTTCAGTAATAACCTTCCTCACTAAAAAAATCATCTAAAATATAGGAGTGCCAGGAAACTACAAAGAAGATATTGAAACTTTTTTTTTTTTTTTTTAAGATTTTATTTATTTGTCTGACAGAGAGAGACGCAGCTAGAGAAGGAACACAAGCAGGACGGTGGCTCAGTGGGTTAAGCCTCTGCCTTCGGCTCAGGTCATGATCCTGGGGTCCTGGGATCGAGTCCCGCATCGGGCTCTCTGCTCAGCGGGGAGCCTGCTTCCCCCTCTCTCTCTGCCTGCCTCTCTGCCTGCTTGTGATCTCTGTCTGTCAAATAAATAAAAAATAAATAAATAAAATAAATAAATAAAGAAGGATCACAAGCAGGGGAGTGGAAGAGGGAGAAGCAGGCTCCCCGCGGAGCAGAGAGCCCGATGCGGGACTCAATCCCAGGACCCTGAGATCATGACCTGAGCTGAAGGCAGAGGCTTACCAGCTGAGCCACCAGGCGCCCCAGAACCCTTTTTTTAAATGAGTAATTTAAAAAAATTTTTTAATTTAACAGAATACTGATACTATTTGTAATGATCAGTATAGCAAACAAATAATAAATATACTCATTGTTCTGTTAAAAATTTAACTGTTGGCTCTTAACATACACTTGCATGAGTTCTTATGAAGCACGTTCAAGTGCAGAGGACGGTATTTTGTTAACACTCCCAAGGCACTAGCTTATTTCAACATCTACTATAACACTGTAAGCTATTTCTCCAAACAGTTTATGAGAAACGTGCTAGGATTAACACTGTTTTTAATTTTAGAATTACTGTAATTATGGATCAAAAGACAGAACTGATAGCTACCTATAAAAACCATATGGGATGTTTAGATATTAAAATGATTGAGAGGGGCGCCTGGGTGGCTCAGTGGGTTAAAGCCTCTGCCTTCGGCTCGGGTCATGGTCTCAGGGTCCTGGGATCGAGCCCCACATCGGGCTCTCTGCTCAGTGGGGAGCCTGCTTCCCCCTTCTCTCTCTGCCTGCCTCTCTGCCTACTTGTGATCTCTCTCTGTGTTAAATAAATACATAAAATCTTTAAAAAAATATGTTAAAAAAAAAAAAAGGTTACTTGCAATACAGAGTAGGAAAAGAAAAATAGCCGTAAACTTTTATTACTCTGTTCCAGTCCACTGGTCAGCCTGACATTTTGAATGGATCCTTTATTCACAAATAATTTTGACCTCCTGGATACCTGGAGAATTTGAGGGCAGTGATTCTCAAAGAGGCAGGCAGTTGGCAATGTCTGGAGACATCTTTGATTGCTATGATGAGGGGCTCCAGCATCCAGTGGGTGGAGACAAGAGGTGCCAAACACGGAACAGGGCCCAGGCCGGCCCCACAACAGAGAACCACCGGATGCAGGGTCAGCGGTGCCAAGGCCAAGCACCTGCTCCAGACGCTAAGAAGCCTGGGCACAGGGCTGCTGCTGGAAAAGAGAAGCTCCAGGGACCAGGCAGCAACCCCAAAGGCTGGAGAGAAAAGCGGGACATAAAGGCTGCCAGGACAGAGAGCCTGATACTCACAAGCTTTCTTCTCAAACCATTTGCCAAGTTCTTAAACTACTCAGGGCAAAAACGAAGAGGCCACGGGGTGGCTGCAGCAACCCGGTGAGGGAGCAGCCCCCGAGGAGGAGGCCTGCTGATGGCACACGGGGCTGGGGGTGGGGGGATTCCCATGCAGGGGTCCTGGAATACCATGCCCAGGAGGGGGAACAGTCCAGCACCGTGGACGCCCCTCAGAGCCAGGGCCAGCAGGTGGAAAGGAGGGAAAATGGAGAAGATAGCACCAGAAATTTATGTCCAAACTACAGAGAAGTTGAATCTCTGAAGAGAGAATGAGGAGAAGGAAAATACAAAAAGAAAACAACACAGACTTTTCCACAACTGATGGAAAATAATCGGGGCGCAAATTCAGGATGCATACTTGGGCTTCCCAGAGTAAAACTGCTGGGAAAAGACAAGAAAAAGAATCCAAAAGAAAAATGTAGACAGCAGAGAAAATAAGGGCAATTTCAAGGAACAGCAACAACTAATTCAATGAACCCTGCACAGCCATTAAAGCAGATATGCCATCAGCAATCAACAAACTTCTTAAGAGAACAGAGAAAGAGGGAGCATTTCTGGCTGGTTTTATGAGGCCAAGCCCCCGACAGGTGTGACACCGGGTGTGCGTCCAACAGAGCTGCACACGGGTGCACCCGCCAAGGCTCTCAGCCCAAACAAGCAGCAGCCCGGGGTCCACCGGGCGTGGCACGGGTGCGCCAGCGGCAGCCGGACTGGAGCAAGGTACTGAGAGCAGCATCAGAGTGGGGGCTCCAAGACAGGCCACAGAGACTCTCAGAGAAAAGCCGACAGAAAGAGCTCACACACAAGGATTCCAAGGCCACAAATTAAAGGCAGAAAGAATCAGAGTAGTGACCTCCGGAGAGAAGGGAGCACGACTGGTCCCAAGTACCCACTGATGATACGTGCAAGTGTCAAAGGGTTGTGGAAAAGGACAAAGTGTAACAGAGTGAACGTCTCCAGAGACTGGCTGTGCAGTCAGATACCCAAAAACCCCGAAGCACCCTGAACATTTTTTGTTTACTAAACCCAGGCTGGAAGTATTAGGAAAATCAAAATTTTAAGAAATGTAAGAGAATAGTTCCCTTACACATTCTGACAACCGACAAAGAGAAAGCCTGCATGGGCCTCTGGGGGGGGCTCAGTTAGATAAGTGTCTGCCTTCGGCTCAGGTCACGATCCTGGGGTCCTGGGATTGAGCCCCGCATCGGGGGTCTCTGCTCAGTGGGGAATGTGCTTCTCCCTCTGCCTCTCCTGCTCCCTCCGCTTGTGCTCTCTGTCAAATAAATAAATAAAATCTTAAAAAAAAAAAAAAAAAAGCCTGTAAGCAATCACAAGATGCTAAAAGGTAACAAAGATCTAAAATGATACTAATTGGGCGCCTGGGTGGCTCAGTGGGTTAAAGCCTCTGCCTTCGGCTCAGGTCGTGATCTCAGGGTCCTGGGATCGAGCCCCACATCGGGCTCTCTGCTAGGCAGGGAGCCTGCTTCCTCCTCTCTCTCTGCCTGCGTCTCTGCCTGCTTGTGATCTCTGTCTGTCAAATAAATAAAATCTTTTAAGAAAATATGATACTAATTTACAAAACATACCTTACCAGTGTTTTGTTGTTGTTGTTTTTTTTTAAGATTTTATTTATTTATTTGACAGACAGAGATCACAGGCAGACAGAGAGGCAGGCAGAGAGAGAGGGGGAAGCAGGCTCCCTGCTGAGTAGAGAGCCCAATGCGGGGCTCGATCCCAGGACCCTGGGATCATGACCTGAGCCGAAGGCAGAGGCTTTAGCCCACTGAGCCACCCAGGCGCCCCACCTTACCAGTGTTTTGAAAAAAACAAAACAAAACAAAAACCATTGAGAAATTTTTCTTAAAAGGAACAGGGAAAAAGAAAAAGGGAAAGAAACAGATTGTGTGGGAACATTACTTCTAAAACCAACAACTACAACTGATCTTTAAAAATGAGAAATTTCTAGCTTAAGACGTGTATTTAAAATACTTCATTTTTATCCAAATTATGTACTTCTGTACAAAAAACAATCTGATCCTAAAAACAGAAAACATGAACATGTAACTGCTTGAAATCATGAACTACTGAGAATGAATTCGCATTCTCGAACACACAGGAAGTAGAAATGGACAAGGTGTGCAGGTCCTGGAGACGAGGACGCGTGACCTACAAAATGCGTACTATTCTGTCCAATGAAGATTCGCTGTTGAAACAGGTCCGGCCTCAAGGCAGTTAAGTTAGTTAACATACAGAGTCATCTGACAGCCAGAAATGAGAAGTTCACAGATTCCAGAGTAAATTTATCTAAGCCAAAATAGCATGTGTGTCAGTAGCTTCTGAAACATTGTTAACGCAACAGAAGTGTTTCGGTGGCACTTTTGTGAACTCTCTGGCTCACACCTCTATATGTTTTTACTAAAACAAACAAACAAGCCTATGGTCAAATCCCAGTTCTATGCCTCTGAAGCTGGGTGACTTTTGATAATTTATACATTTTTCCTCCAGAACTGCTTCTCCATTTTGCAAAACAGGTTCACCAACGACTCCCTTCCCTAACAAGGTAATGGAGGACAAAGATTGAGACGATCAAAAACAGAAGCACAAGGCTCGGCAGCAAAGCAGCGGGAGCTTTCGGTGAAGACACGGTTGGAGATAACGACGACTCGTCTTTGTCCCCTCCTCTACCAAGTTCTCGTGCAAACACTAAAACTACACTGTAGCTCGCACACCGCCAGCCATACCTCTAACTAGGTGCGTATCTGACAACTGATTTCCAAGGCAACTGGCAGCTTCTCAGTGTAAAGGCCGCTCATCCCTGGACACCGCCTGCTGCTTCGGACACCGACCCGCAGCCTTGCTTGGTCTTCAGAGCCTGCATATTTTGTGAGGCTGGACACAAAAGAAGTTAAGACTCTAACTTCTAACTCTAACTCTTTTTAAATTTTTTTTTGAAGATTTATTTTAGAGAGTGAGCGAATGAGAGAAGGGGCAGAGGACGAGAAAGAGGGAGAGAAGCAGACTCCTGCTGAGTGGGGAGTCTGATGTGGGGCTCGATCTCATGGCCTTAGGATCACGACTTGAACTGAAATCAAGAGCTAGACGCTTAACTGAGCTACCAAGGACCCTGGCCGGGATTTGTAAGCACCCAGCTGAGTCTCCACAGAGTCGTGAGAGTGATGAAAGTAACCTTCCTTGCATGACAGTCCATGAAGCACTTTGTATCAGAAACGAAGCACATCTCATCAGCAGCCGGCCCCTGCGGCGATGGAAGAGGCGAGAGCACGCACCTGGCCCTGGCAGCTCCGAGCAATGGAGCTCTGCGGGCCTGCCCAGAGCTCTGGTGTCCCACGGAGGCTGCGGAGGAACAACCCTCACGCTCCCCCCGGCCGCTGCGTGTGAATCTCAGAACCACGCGGCCCACTGGGCGCTTACCAGGTCCAGGCAGCTACTCAAGTAAGTTAACATGTGAACTTCAGGCCCTCCGTCACACAGGCCGCACTGCAAGTGTAGCAGAGCCACTAGCGGCTCCCACACTGAATGGAGCAGACACAGCACACCTGCCTCGTCCCACAACGCTCCACTGCACAGCACGTCAGAATCTGAGCCCAGAAGTCCTACTGCTGGTCTGCAGGACAGGCACCCATGATACCAGGACTACCCTGTGTTCCTAAGTCACTTGACAGTTGAAAATACATTTATTCTGGCAACAAACTTATACCATAAGCAGACTAGTTACCAGGGCTTAAATGTTTCAATCACACAGACAGAAATGAAAAAAGAAGATTATAACTCAGATCTCTAGGTCCTAGGCAGGGCTCTCACCAGGATCACTGATGTGACTATAAATGCATTTCAGCCTTTCTCTTTCCGCCATCTCGGCACCTAGGGAGGCCTGCTGGGAACAGCACTCCGAAAACGCCGAATATGTCCGGAAAGCTGTGGTCCAAGGCCATTTTTGCTGGCTATAAGTGGGGTCTCCAGAACTAGAGGGAGCACACAACTCTTCTTCAAATTGACGGTGTTTATGCTCTAGATCAAACTGAACTCTAGCAGGCAAGAGATGTGCTTCTCTGTACAAGGCAGACAACAACACGGCGACTCCTGGCAGCAGGCCAAACAAAACCACCGTAATCTGGGAAAAGTGACTGGAGCTCAAGGAAACAGTGGCCTCCGTCAAACTGGCCCAGAATCCGTGTGATGCTGAACCCCCAAGGATTTAAGCTTAATGAAAAGAAAATAAATAAAGGTGTAGATTTGTTCTCTTGAATTGTTGTTTAAAAAATAAATAAATAAAATCAAAATAAATGCATTTTACTAAGTAAATTCCGAGATCACGCCCACCTTTCAGAACTGTGAAACCAGCAATGAAACAAAATGGGGGAACCCGTGGCTACGTCAATGGACCTGGAATAAACACTCATTAGCACGTCAGTGTGGTTAAGCTCACGAGTTCTCAAATTAGGGGACTCCAGGATTAGAAAGTAAACGAGATCTCCTCTACCTGTCTTGCCTTATGGGCCGTGTTAATGCCATGATTTCTGAGGCAGCTCAGAGTTCTCGGATCTGGTGACCGGCCCGCGTTCCAGTCAGAAACAGCGCCGCTGTCAATGACCCACTGCAACACAGAACACACATGTGCAGCTTCAAGCTCCCGCACGGTACCTGCCGGGCAGTGTGGCTCATGGGGACGCCGTGCTTCCTCATGCAACTCTGCCCTCGGTGATCAGGAGGGTTTCCTATCTCATACGTGGACGTCGCCGCACTGTCTATCCTCCACTGCAGGAGAAAAGAAGAATTTTTTCGCCATTTCCTGCCACGGAGGCAGTCAGGTTGGCCTCTTTAATATAGAGAGTGGTACTTACATGATCTGAAAGCTTTTGGTCAGCTACAAGTTTTCTGAACACTGCTTCTGCAATGGGTGACCGACAGATGTTACCTTAAAAAGAGGGGAAGGCAGAGAGTGGGCATCAAGTCTGACGCTAGGGCAAATTCCAGCAGCCACGTCACCCACGTGACACACAGCAACAGCACTCCCTACCCACCAGTGCGTGCAGAGCGGGACCTCTGGAAAACGGCTGCCCAAACCCCAGCCCCGTGACTTGACACCCGCTGCCCATGTATTCAAAGTACGAAAAACCAGGAGGTAAAAAAATCAATTACAACTGAAATCACTGTGTTTTAGGTTGCTCTCAGTGACCCAGAAGTAACTCACGAAATCAATGAAGTGGGTTGCAATGAGCCTATTTTAAAATGAAATACAAGAGGATTAAAATATGTATTTTCAAGTAAATTACACATAAGGATCAACACTGTTTCATAAAATACACACACACACACACACACATTTCAGGGTGCGGTCTATTGGGAATCGGTCGGCCCTATTAAGGGGGCCGCCCTCTAGGTCACCAAGCCTGCCCAGAACTTCCAACATCGGCTACAAGTTCAGGGAATCCCCAGGACCGTCCTCACTTCAGAGCAGCTGGCTACGGATCCGTGAGTCCCCACACATTCAATAATTCTCTAGAAGAGCATATAAGACTCAGGAAAATGCTAGACTTAGGATTATAGTTTTATCATAACAAAAAGATCCAAAGCAGATAGGGCAGATTCTGGAAGAGTTTTGACCCTGAAGCTCTTTGGTCCTCAGACATGTCACCCTCGTCATCCAACAGACACAGTACTCAGGGTATTGTCAATCCAGGAGCCTCCCCAGAGCTCCAGTGCCAAGGGTTCACTGAGTTTCATTAGGTAGGCGTGAGTGAGGGAATTATGGGTCTGCAGCTGAACTAACTCTCCAGCTCCCTTGTCCCCAGCATGGGGCTCACAGACCCCACCCTGATTCACCCTCCACGCATGAACTATGTACGGACCTCCTGGAGTAACAAAACACTCCCATTACCCTAAGGAATCATGCTAAATGTAGCAACAAGGTAATGAGAAAATTCCTCATCAGAAAAAAAAGGAAGATTGGAATTGATCTCTTAGGAAGAGGATTTTGCTGGACATTAAATTAGGGGGTTGTAGAAATAAGCAATGAATGTGCGCTGGTGGGTCTGGGTTACAGGAACCGTAACTGGGCCCAGAACGTGCACTCAGAGGGCCCAGTGGGAAGGGAATGTCCAACATTCTGCAGGATGGCACAGAAGCCCAGCACCGTGCAAGGTCTGAAGAGAAAGACCCTTCCCACAAGTCAGGGACACCGCAGGGCTGGAGAGCCTGCAATCACAGGTGGAGACAGCCTACAGAGGCCAACACAAAAACACCAGGGATAGACGGGCGCTGAGTTAAGACACGGGTCACTCTTGACTCACATTAGAATCTTTGGGTTTGTGATACGCATGTGGAACTGGAACTCCCGACGGGCTGTGAGACCCAACTGACGCGCTGTTACATGAACCCAACACTGACTCTACTCTTCAGCTTCCACGTTAGTCTTGGGCCTTATTATGTATCTATAAAGGACTTTTCTTCCCCACAGAGACTGGTTTCCACAGCAGTGAAGTCTATCAACCACTCAACCACGAAACAGACAGAATTAATCCCCAACGTCCTCTATAAGCTAATTTGTATTGTAAAGTTTCTTCCTGCCACATTCTGAACTTCTGTTTAGTTTTTTAAATAAGTATTATCATCCCCACTATGTTAACTACTGAAAGGCTCCAACAGATGTGTAACTCTTTTATCTGTTGCCATACACCCTGGGAATACTTTCATCTGCAACCACTCTGTTCAGTTTAAGACAACAGTTATTATTTTAAAACTCCAGAATAAACACTTACAGTCTCACACCTAAAGATATAATAAAACTAGTCTCATCCCTTTAAAACTTGATCTCTTGTTTTCAAAAGTTGGTATCACCAAATTAATGCACTATTTAAAAACAGAGCTCATAGTAAAACACAGTAATTCAGTTTCCACCTTTGAAAAAGTTCTAAAAACTTAAAATGTCATCTTCAGATTTCTTTAGAAAAAAGCTCAATCTGTTAAGTCTCAGTTTGTTTCTTCCATATCAGGCACCCTGATACGTACTCAGTATCTGAGCCTCACAAAGGGAAAAAACGAAATTCTTCAAGGGCAGGGGCTGTGTCTCGTACCCCACAATGTGCAGCACACTTGAAGCATCGATAAGTATCAGTTAACAAGTACCAGGTAACCTGGCAGCACTAACGGTCACCACGTTCAGCCACGCTGGCTGTGGCACAAACACCAGTGCCTTCAACAGTTCAGTGCATCTCTACGGCACAAAACCATGGGACACTTCCAATAATCTTGCCAAAATAAGGAGTGCAGGTCTTTCCTGCCACTAGCCTTACCAAAGGAAAACATCTGAAACTTCTCTCTACACTTCAGTGTGAAAAGAGCCCAAATAAATGCTTTGAAGGAATAATTTTTTTCTTTCATTTCAAAAATACACCCTTCCTACTGCTCTATGTATCTATAGGGTATCATGAGAAACAGCATTCATTGACCCCTCAAACCTGCCCAACATGTGACCTCTCAGCACTTCCACCAGTGATGCCCTCTCTGACCCAGCATACACTCCTCTGCACCCCTGGCCTCACCCCTGGGGCCTCGCCCCTGCCCAGTCTAATCTCAACATAGCAGCTGAACACTTCTTTCTAAGTGCCCCACCTCTGCTCAGCGGCTTCATCCTCCAGTGGTTTATCTCCTTCGGAACAAGCCCAAGCCCTCATGTGGCCTCACCAGACATGTCCTCTACAGGCCCTAGAACAGCATCTGAAAACTATGATCCATGCTCACCACCTCTGTGTACAGCCCACAGAAGCAAAAATGATTCTTACCTTTTCAAACAGTTAAAAAAACTTACAAGTAGAATAATATCTTGTGACATGAGAAAATCCCATGGAATTCAAACTGTAATGTCCATACGTGAAGTCTCCTGGGACATTTTATGATTTGTCGAGGTCTGCTTTCGCAAAGCACCAAGTATCTACTTTCTAGTTCTTTACATAAGGAGTTCACAGACTCCTGCCCCAGAGTGTTTTTACATAAGGAATGAGCTTCCCTATGTACCCAGAATAGTTCTAGTTATGTATTTATGGTGGCATCGAGAAAACAGTCACTCAAATTACCTTCGAGTTCAGGTACCAAAAAAGGTCTGGCTGAAAAAGGCTACTGGGTCTTCAGGCCACAGTGGTTTCCCCGCCAATATGAACCGGATCAGCACCCTCATTTCAAGACCGTTCACCCGCTTTCTTCTGAGTCCTGGACACTTTTCCAAAGACCCAAGGCTTGCTTTCTCAACTCTCAAGTCTTTGCCCAAATGTCATCACCTTGTAGGTAAGGTCATCCCTGACTGCTCTACTTAAAAGTGCGTTTCACTCCCACCCCTCCCTGCTCTACAGTTCAAGACACATCACCAGCTTAGTGAGTAACCAAGTGCTCGGTTGTAGGTGACAGATCGTGAGCCGTGCAGAGGCAGGAACTCCTGTTTTGCTCACTACCCAACCCGAGCACTCAGAAGAGTACCTGGTAATACAGCAGTTGCTTAAAAAGAAAAAAAAAACTGTACGGAAGTTAAATACACATTATACACGTACACATCCCCATTAATAACCACCATGTGCATTATGTCCACATAAATGACAACACTTAAGTAAAATAAACAAGGCAATGGACTCCTGTTAGGCGTCCAACATGAACCGAACAGCCATTTAATCAATCTGTTGACCCCGTAAGTCAGTCTTCAATGGAGACCTTAAAAATCAATTGATGCCCACTACCAAAGTGAAGCAAGGTGGCCCTTTTTCTTTTTCCCGACAAAAATTCAATTCTGCAAATACCTACTTGTCGTCACATATTGTCTTCAAGCTGGAAATGCAGAAAAACGAGCCACAGTTACCGCCCTCAAGAGGGCTAAATCCAGGTGTGATCCCAAGAGGCCATCAAGTAATATAATAAAATTCATATAATGAAAGGGGTCTACAAAGGGTTATAGGTAAACTACTTCCACTCACAGGATCTGGGAAAAGCAAAGAGAAGAATATTTGGCTCTAACCTTACCGGAAGTCTTCCCAAGGAAAACGCAATACGGGTGCCCAGAAACAACCACACAACGGTGCGTTAAGCCCCTGAACTGCTGGGACACAGCAAATCACAAGGCACGGGCAGGAAAGGGTAACGGAGATGAAGCGCAAACAGATGGGCACACTTGCGTCCTCTTCTTGAAGGGGCCAGCACAGAAAGGAAGGGAAACCTGGGTGCACAGGAAGTGCAGCCTCATCAGAAGACATTAAGTTACTGGGCTGCTGGAGACCAGGCCTTCCTCTCTCGAGGTCAAGGGCGCAAACACTGAGAAACACAACCCGCGCTGCCGGCGCAAAGGAAGAATCCCGAAACCGAGGGGAAAGTGAGTGCTAATTCGGAAGGCGGGCGCGCGTCCTGTGACACAGGCACCTGGGGAATCGGGTCTCCCTAGATCGGCCTTTACAGCCAAGAGGTCCAGAACCCTTGCAGCCCCATCGGCCGGAGCAGGGATCAAGACAACGAGCCAGCAAGCCCGGGCTGCGACGGGTCTGGGGGCACGCACCGGCCCCGCAGCCTTGGGTCCACTCGAGGAGGGAGAAACAGGGTGCTCGGCGGGGCCGATGCGAAGGACCCCGGCCTGCGGCTGGCGGCGGCGAGGTGAGCAGGCTGCGGTGACGGGGGACCCGCCCGCAAACGGGCAGGGGCGGGAGAAGCTCGCCTGGACCGCGGGCCCGGCCGGGCAGCCCGGCTCGGAGAGCGGCCCGGCAGGTGCGCGGGGCGGGCGGAGAGCCGGGCGCTCCATCCCACCCTCCGGCTTCCCCGCCCCAGGCTCCTCCCGATCACCGTCCCTGGCCCAGCGGCGCAGCCCAAGACCCATGAGACCCGGCCCGAGCGTCTGGGGAAGCCGGAGCGGGGCTGGACCGGCGCGGTCTCACCCAGACACACGAACAGCACCGACTTGGGCACCGGCTCAGCCATCTTCGCGCGCGCACACCCAGGCGCCCCCTGAGCGCGTCGGCACGTTTCCTGCGCCACGCATGCGCACCTCGAGCGACCCGCCCCGCGCGCCTGCGCAATACGGCCGCCGCGCTTCCTCGGGGCGCGCGTCCGGGCATTGCGCCTGCGCAGTACTGAGTCGGGGGGACGCGGTCCTCCCGAGGACCCGAGAGGCGCCCTGGGGGAGGGGCGGTGTAGGGACGAGGCTAAGGGTCGGGCGCGGGAGGAGGGGCCTTGGGGAGAGGGAGGGTCTTCGAGGAGAGGGTCGGACTGGGGGCGGGGCCGTGAGTCACCTGGAAGGGGGCGGGCCCAGTGGGGGCGGGACTCGGGCCACCTGAGGGCGGGGGAGGGCGCCCGGAGCACGCGGTGGGGGTGCGCGGGACGGCTGACCGGTCCCCGAGGTTGGGGTCCCGGGCGGGTGCCCGAGGGTCAGGACTGTCCCCCCCGACGCCCACACCGCGAGCCGGGGCTGAGCGGAGCCCGCCCGCGCCCCGAGAGCCCCCCGCCCGCAGCCGTCCGGTCGCGGGGGGGCGTCGGCCCGGCCGATCCCAGTTCCGGGACGCGCGCTCCGAGCCGGACGGCGTCGCCCTCACCCGCCCCCTCACCTGCCCAGGTGCGCCCCGCCCGCGCCGCCCTGCCCCGGGGGGGCGGGCCCAGCGCGCAGCCCTTCCTGTTGGCGGCGGTTGTGCGCGGCTCGGGGCGCCGAGGGCACCGGCTCGGGGTCGCCAGTGAGTACGGGTGTGGGCGAGGCCGGCGGCCCCCCGGCCTGGGGTCGCCCCTTCCCCGTGGGGCCGGGCCGCGGGGTTACCCCCGGCCTGGGGTCGCCCCTTCCCCGTGGGGCCGGGCCGCGGGGTTACCCCCGGCCTGGGGTCGCCCCTTCCCCGTGGGGCCGGGCCGCGGGGTTCCCCCCGGCCTGGGGTCGCCCCTTCCCCGTGGGGCCGGGCCGCGGGGCCGGCGGTCGGCGCGGGAGGGCGGGGGCCGGGGTGCGTCTGGGACGCGCGTCCGCTCGCAGGTCGCCCCTGACGGGAGTCACCGGCCCCCGCCTCGGACGCGGCCGCTGCGGCTCACGGACTTGACTCTCGCTCGTGACCGTCCATGTCCGAGACCGTCTTTCCCCGTCGGCTTCGGTGAGGGACGCAGCGAGGCGGGCGCGCGGGACCGCGGGCGGAGCCCGGCCGGGCTGCTGGGGGACCCCAGGGAGTGGACAGCCCCCGGGGCACCGGGGGCAGCGGGGGCGGGCGGGGCTGTGGGGCTGCGGCGCCTCCTCCCGGCTGGAACGCGCGAGGGGAGCGCGGGGCCGGCGGTGGCCGCCGGGACGGGAGGTGCACCTGCCGCCGCGGACGCTTCCGTCCGTTCCCACGCGGGGCGTCCGTGTGGTCCCGCCGCCGCCAGGCCGCGGCCCCTGCCCCCGGGAGCCGGGGTCTGACGCGCCCGGGACGTTCCGCCGCGGGGTTAGGGTTAGCGTTAGGGTTAGCGTTAGCGGGACGTGAGGGCAGCCGGAGTGACCACGACTTCCGTCCACCCGCCTTGTTTAAGTCCGGAGAACCGGCTGCTCGGTCTGAACAAACTTTGTGTCAAGAGGAAATAGTGACCGTCTCGTGCGGGACTAGAAAACTAGGGTCCGTCTCTGCTGGTGCGGAGCGACCTGGTGCCCGCCTTGGGCCGAAGCAGCTCGTGGCCTTGCGGGGAAGCTGCGGTGGGTCCGGCGCGGGGCGGGTCGAAGACGTCCTTCCACCCGCTGCCTGGGTCGTGGTGAGACTCGGCCCCGTGCCGCCTCCAGCCTCAGCGCGGGCCTGTTCCGTCTTCTCGGAGGAGAGACCGCTGTACCTGGTGGTCAGGCGCGAGTCCGGCTGCGAGCCAGGGTCGCTCGTCCGCTTAGAGAAGCTGACGTGAGCGGCAATCAAGAGTCATTCTGTGCCCCACATCCTCAGCCTGGGGTGGGGGCGGACAGAAGCGCGGGGTACATAATGTTTGGGGTTCCAACGGCCAGTTTGCCTTAAAGGATGGACTGGGAAGGCTGCTGATGTGACCAGAGAGACTGGAACTGACAAGTCAAAGGAAGTAGTTTAACCAAGGCCACAGAAAGCTCGGAATCCACTTGAGAAACAATGTCCCTGGTTGTCGGGCAGGGGCAGGGCATTCAGGACCCTAATGTTGTGAGCTAAAGGCGACATGCCGAAGCCTTCTTAAAAACTACATAGATGGGGCGCCTGGGTGGCTCAGTGGGTTACAGCCTCTGCCTTCGGCTCAGGTCATGGTCTCAGGGTCCTGGGATCGAGTCCCGCATCGGGCTCTCTGCTCAGCAGGGAGCCTGCTTCCTCCTCTCTCTCTGCCTGCGTCTCTGCCTGCTTGTGATCTCTGTCTGTCAAATAAATAAATAAAATCTTTAAAAAAAAAGTTACATAGATGGATGAAGTTTCTCTTGACTAAAATTGAATCTAATTATTCTGTATATTTCCTTAGCCACATTCTAGTTCCTTTGATTTTGGTTAGGGTTTTATCAATTCAGTGAATTAACCTTTATGTCATGTAAGTTATAAGGCTTAATATTTTGGTCAATTTGGTAAATTAATGGCCATTTGGAAAACCATTTCTAAACTTCGAACCTTTTTCTGTAGGTTCGTAGGAAAAGTTCTGTAGGAACTTTTTCTGTAGGTGCCTCTCTCATAGCATTGTTGGCACTTGTTGATATGAAGGAAAATCTGGGGAGCCCTGGCCTTGAGAAGTGGGTGCAGGGTGCTTAACCGTGGTCAGTTTCTCTCCCCAGGTGGCAAGTTGGCCCCAGCGACCCAGCCCCTAGTTTATTGCCGATGATTAATAATGTACATCATTTCCACAGCTTAAGCTCCTTTCAAGCTTTTGAGGTTTCCAAAGTAAAAATTTTCTTCCCAGTATTTTAGAAACTTAATTTAAAATAAAGTTGTCTTATTAAGGATATTTTCAGATATTTTAATCACTTTTTAAAGAAAATTTTAAGGTAAGTTTCCTAGCTCAAGGTTTGGCAGCCATTCGCTCTCAGGAGGAAACTTGAGTATTCTTAGAGATTTGGCTTTGCCTTGGGATTCAAGAGACTCAAAACTTATGAATATCCAGATGCTAACTATGATTTAAAAGCTAAAAGGCCTATTTAGTAATGACCTGTATCTTCATAACTTCAGGGTCAGATTGATGCCAACCTCCTGAGCAGATGGTGCTCTCTGTATCCCTTATGGCGCAGGAGAGAAGTGGGTTGGCCATGACTTGATGCTGAGGACAGGAACGGAGGGTTATGTCTAAATTGTTACTGTTATTTGTTGACTCTGACAGAGAAATTCACTATACGTAACTATGACCAGGCAATATGACTTCATCAGAAATTTAATAAAGTCTGTGCTAAAACAAAGTATCTGGAGTCTCGTGTAGTTCAGCTGAACCCAAAGGCATCCTGGCCGTGACCAGGCTGGTGAACCCCCAGTGTACAGGACTTAGAGACCCACTCTGTGGTATGCAGGCCCTGCAGGCGAGATCTGAATTCCCAAGTCCCCTAGCCCCCTTTCCACGTTTACAAAAAAGGCTGCGACCTTTCCCCACAGCAGGATGTTTGCAATAGCAGCTCTCAACTGTGGAATTTGCTTACTTGACTGGCTCAGTTCTGCTTGCTTGATAGGGTTCACAGCAGAAAGTCTTCTGGGGATAAGATTTATGTACTGTTTACCAAGTTTTAGTTGCATGTGTCAGAAAATCTGATCCAAATTGGCTTTAGCAGAAAGGGAAAACGTGCTGGGCCAAGGGACTGGGCAGTCCCGAACTGCTGTGGCTTTAGCTGTTCCCTAGTCCTGGGCTCCAGCCAGGCCAGCAGAGCCCTGATTCTCTCTGCAGCTCTGGGGCAGTGGTGCCCTTCTGCCGGGCTGTGCTCTCAGGCTCTCCCCTTGTGACAAAATCTTGGAGCAAGTCCAAAGGGAAGTGGCTGGAAGAGAGGAATTCCAGCAGCTCCGCACAAGCCCTTGGTGAGATGCTGATGGGTCAGCTTTGGTCTGAAGCTCTGCTGTGGCCCAAGAATTGTTCTGATTTGCACACTTGGGTCACCTGCTCCACTCCAGGGATGGCGTCAGTGAAAGAGGCGAACCGTGCTGGTTCTGAAATGAGACAGAGGTATTCAGGAGGGGAAGGAACACATTTCTGCCCCAGTTTGCTAACCCAATTCAGGAAGTTGTCGTGAGCATCCAGACATGTGCACGAGGCACTGCAGGGCACTGATGAGTCGACCTCCTGCTTCTGGCCCGTGAGGCTTGTAGTTTAGTGGTGCAAAAAGAAAAAGTTGGGAGCACAAAGTCAGTAGGAAGGGAAGACGGGTGGGTGTGAGCTTCAAATAACAAACTCAAGTGCTGAAAATATGAAAACATGTCCTGAGCCCTGGTTTTCTGTCCGATTTGTGTCTCTGCCTTCTCCCTGGAGGAGGTCGTGTTTCAGGCCAACACCAGGTCTGGGCTAGCACTGCCCACTCAGATTTGCTTTGGGTCTCCAGGTGCTACTGACCCGGGAGATGGTGCTGAGCTGCCCCTTGCTGTGTGGCTATGACAGTCCCGGCCGAGAGGGCAGTGCAGTGTCCTCCCGCAGGCAGGACTGCCGGACTCCCGTGCCTCCTGGGCTGGCAGGAGCTTCATGGGGTGAGCCCTGTTGGCACTGGGCATGCAGGGGGCTGCAGCCCTGGTCTCATGGCCATCAGACCCCCTTGGGTTTCCTTCCCTGTTCTCGTCCTCCCTTTCTTTAGAGGATGTGGGAAGGGCTACTTGAAGGCACTGCACCATGAACTTGTCCCTTGCTTCCCTCTGGCCCTCCTCTCTCGTGAGGTCTGGGAAATATAACATCTGAGAGGCAGAGAAATGTTCTATTATTCAGCACATTTTTTTTTTCTAAAGCCATTGGATTTTGTATGTATATGAACTCTGTCTAGTCCTCACAGGGATTTGACCTCTAATTCCCAAAAGCTGTACAAATACTTTATACAGTTAACACATGTGTCGGGTGTTGGTGTCCAGCCTCGGCAGGTCCAGGTGTCCCGAAGGAGGGGCGGTGTTGGCGAGAGGAATGAGACGGTGAGTTCTGGTCAGTGGTCAGGCATCTCCGGTTTATTGCCATTCAGTGAGCGTCTTATGTAGGCAGCTTACTTGGGGCAGGGGGTTACATTCGTGCAAAGGACATCAAAGGACTCAAGCACTCATCAAATAATTGCTCTTTGTTCAGCAGGTGTTATTCTAGTTAAGCTATAATGGGTACAGGCTGGCGCCGGGGATAGGGGACAGGGTCTTGCTTCTTGAGTAATCATGTCCCTCGGAAAGCCACGGGAGGTAGCACAAATATGTGCTTTTTGGTAACTTATTCTGGGGTCTGCAGGAAAACAGGATATAGGCTAATGGAAAACGAGAAGCTATCTGGAGAAACTAAGTCTATAGGAGAGAAGCAGGGACGAAAAGGCGTTCCCCTTGCAGCAGGCAGGGTGTGTATCAGTGGCTCGGCTGCGAAAGCCTTGGACAAACATCAGCCCCGGGAGGAAACCGTCTACTGCGGCGCGCGCATCTAAAGTTCTCCAGTGTCTGGGGTGCAGAATAATTCACCTCCTAGAGGCTGCTCCGGCCGGCAAGCCTGAGAGACGTTTGCGGCAGATTAGCAAGGGGCTCTTTATTTGAGACAGATACGGAGATGGGAGGAAAAGGCGAAAAGACTATCAGGCCATGCTTACCTGCCGGGCGATCTGGCCCTCGGCAGGGTTAGGCCTGCATCACTTCAAACCCTAACCTAGTGGGCAGTGCCCTCTGCCAGGCCTCCTGGCTCCCAGCCGTCGGCCACTTTACTGTATGTCGTTACGGCCTGTGCTGGGGATGCCCCAGGTGGTCAGATAGTCAGAGTGCTCACCCCACGACTTGCCTTGTTGCGGAGGAGATAGGCAGACGGGTGACAGGGTGGACAGATAGATACGGAGATAGAGACAGACAGGAGTCCCCGACTGACAGACGTGAGAGATACAGGTGCAGACAGATGTGCGTGGCTGACCTACAGCGTAAGGATATAGGCTGCGGTGCAGACTAAAGAGGATGGGAAAGCTCGGATTAAGCAATGGGTGCCGTTCTCTTAGCTATGGCGTAAATGGAACATTTCTGTGGAGAAGTGGCCATAGGGTTCAAGACAAGGAACCGAGAAACCAGGCAGGAGGCTTGGAATAGCCACCATGAGAACTGGTCATCTTTGGGCCAGGCTGGCGGTGAAGAGGAGGAAAAGGATGGGGGCTGGGGGACAAGGGGACCCTGGCGCGAGACTGAGGAGGAGGCCCGGCCCCTGGCTCTTCACCTTTCCTGTGGGTGGATCAAGGCAGTGCCAGCAGCTGTGGTGGCTCCGGGTCCTTGCGGGAACCAGAAAACAGACCCGGAGGCAGGTTTGTCCCTGGCTCCGCAGGTCGCTGCCTGGTTGGCGGGGGCCCCGGGGGAGAAGCCCTGCAGCCCCGGGAAGGACAGCCCCGGAGGCAGCGGAGACGGGAGGCTGCCTCGTTGACCCACCACCGCGTTCCTGCTCAGACGGCCTGTCCCCGTGCCCAGCCCCGGCGGCAGCTCCGTGATCCGAGGGGGTGTGCAGAATGGTTTCACTTAGAAGCGGCATTTTAAGTTGGTCTTGAAGAATGAGTTGTATTTCAAGAGGCCAGAGGTTGGCCGTGGTTTTCCTTAAAGAGCCGGATGGTACATATATTAGGGTAAACAGGCCACGAAACAAAATTTGAGGTTATATGTAGACACTTCCACAACAAGACAGAAAACAATGACCACAGTTTTTTTAGTTGATAAAAAGTGAAGTATAATAATTGAGAAATTTTCTTTGTAATGCAAGTCTTGTGAGGAGTCAGATGTGATTATGTGGGAGAACATTTTGCTACTTGAGGTTCAAAGTTAATGTTCCTTATCATCAAAGTAAATCGCGCATGTTCAGCCAGACCTGATCTTACCGGTTACATCCGTGAGAATGTGTTTTCACACAAAATATCATTATCCTTTTGATTTAATTTGTTTGGCTGTTAAAAATGTAAAAAGTCTTCTTACCTCCCAGCCCATAGGTGAATAGATGGTGGCGGGACTTGGCCCAGGGCCACCGCTGACCAACCCCTGGGGGGCGTCCCTTATCCATTTACTGCCCCTCACCTCCCAGGTGCCCTTCCGTGTGGGCTCCGCGATCAGCAGCAGCATCCCCTAGAGTATGACTCCTTTCAGGCAGGCATAGTGACGACCTTCCCCAGTAGTGGCCGTGGGAGGGACATCGCCAGAGACAGAAAGGGGTCAGCCGGTGGAGCCCACCCAGCCACAGGCCCAGGAAAGGCCCCTGTACTCAGAGACCAGAGCTCCACAGCTCCTGGCGGCACCCAGACGCCAACCGCAGGCCCGCGCCGCTGGCTGCGGACCGCCTGCCCCGCAGAGGGTGGCCTGCCAGCCCCGGAGCAGGTCCAGCCTGGGAGAACGCGGCTGTCCCCTCCAAGGGGTGCGCACCCCTCCCAAACCCGGCCGTGCTGAGCGCTCCCTCAGCCCTGGGCGCCGTCCGGGGCGAGTCACTCTCGCTGCCCACGGCCCTCGCAACCTGCTGTTCCTTCTGCCTCCTGGCTGGCCCCGGCCGTGCTCCGGCTCGGGAGGGCAGGGCAGTTGCCGCGGCCGGGGCGGCGGAGCTGGGGCGCCCGAGGACAGCGCGGGGTAGGGCCCTAGAGCTCCCCGTCGCTTTCAGGGCTCACTGAGAGGCATTGGTGGTGTGGAGAAGGTGCGTCATTTTAAATGTCGTCCGTTTAATAGGCAAAGCTGCCGCTTGGCTCCTCCTCGAAGGACTTGCACTAGTGTGTGAGGGAAACCCCGTAACCCAGCGTTAGCAGAGACGGATCGCACTGGGTAGCAGCGCCCCCGTTCCTGCCTCTCCAGACCAGGGCCCTGGTGCGCGCGGGGGCAGAACAAGCCAGACCCTAGGTGTGAGAATGAAGGTCGCAGATACTTCCCCACCGTCCTTCGTCCAGGAGCAGAAGTAATGTTGGAAGTGAGGTGATTAGGGTGACAGTTGCTGCGGTGAGAAGATCTGTCACTTCGCCCAGTGAGAGACGCCTCTCCTCCAGGGACCGCAGTCCAGTGTGCGTGTTGGGTCCGGGCCGCTCTCCCCGGGCGCTGACCCGGGGACATTCTGTCCATCCCCCTCGGGGCTGCAACAGCGACAGGAGAGGGAGGGTGGAGAGAAGTGCCCGCTGACACAAAAGTACTCGCGTGGGTGGGCGGCCGGGCATCCCAGCCACACAGCCTGCGACACGGAACCTCTGGGCACCGCCGGTCCGTCCTGCGAAAGGTGCGCTGCGCTGCCCCGTCTCCGGCACCACAGGACTGAGGACGCAGACACCCCGGCGGGGATAGGGCGAGTGACCGCCGGGGCGCGTACCTTAGGGACAGGCGACTCTGTGGTGGTTCTCCGGGTACGTCTCCCGACTCACACCCCTTCTCCTCCTCAGCCACCAAGAGGGAGACGAAGCCACTGCCGTTGCAGTGCGTGCTCACCTCGTGGCTTTTAACCCCTACCCACTGGCCCCGTCCTGTCCTGGAAATGTGCAAAAACGGAGGCCGGAAACGCCCCTTGCCGCATATGTATTTTCTAGATCACGGGGTACAAAAACATCAGTGTGTCAGCTGGCGTCATGGCTAAAAACTACCTCCGTAAAATGGACTTTAAAGCCCCAAATGTCTTTATAACTATGGAAATTGGAATTTTTCTAGTTTGCATTTTTTCTGAGACCCTCTAAGTCCAAACTGTATAATCAAAGCATTAATAATAGGACAAATTTAGAGGTTACTAGTAAGTTGACATAATTTTGAAGGGCTGTCTTAAGATTGCTTCCCTCTACAAAAATTACATGCTTCTGAAGATTTTCCTGTGTTCATCTCTGTGCTTAGAAGGAACCATTGCCAATAAAAGGAGCAGTCCCAAAAGACTATCAGCTTTCAGTATCTCAGTACCGTCATGGAGATGGAATAGTTTCATTTCTAAATAAGTACATGATGAGGAGTAACTCTCTATTAGCTCCTAAAAATTCAGACTCCAGAACTATCTGTCTCATCCAAATGCACACCGGGACAAAAAAGTGTTTAGTGTGCAGCCTCCCACCCAGTCCTCCCCTTGGAATCTGTCTGTGCCTGTGTGTGCGGGGCCGGGGGCGGCGGGGGGGGGGGTCTCGGTGTGCGCACAAGACTGTGTAAACGGTAAGCATACAGTTTCTGCTTTTCCATGCCTCTTCATGCAACGAATGTTGCTGGCCCTGCGAGGTCAGATTCGAAATGACAGACAACTTATGGGGTCATTATCCGTAATATAAGTGTTTACAGCAGGGTCATAAGGTACCACTAATATAGCAAATATTTAATTACATAATATTCAGCTTCTGCCGACCAGTCCTCATTATATACTATTTCAGACCCACAAGGGACTATTGAGGATAATATAATTAACACGCACGGCCCACTTCATAGTGAAGGGAGGTAAGTACAAGCCTCAAGCAAGCCCCTCTAGAAGCCTTCCCCAGGACTACCCCAGCCCCGAACCAAATAGCATTATACTTTGATTATACATATGTATATTTTATACATAAATTTTACACACACATATATGTATTTTGTTATAAATTCTATATTTTACATATACTTTTTATATAAAACATATTCTTATTTTTGTTCATGCCTCAAAACATTGCCGTGAATGTTATGATGTTCCGTGTGTCTTCGTGCAGCTTGTTTTCCTTCTGTTGTTCCACTTTCTGCACTGATGCGCGTCTGCCAGTTGGTTGGCATCTGTGGAGAACCAGGTGGGAGGGCCACACCGGGCCGTATTGATTCAGCCTCTTCTTCAGGGAAATCGTGTCCTTCCTTGAATGTGTGTATTTCTACATGTTCTTCTTCGTTTGCTCGGGGGAGCACTGCCTCAGCGACCCCTCTGCACGCGTGGTGCTGCTTCCGGGCGCTGCAGACTGTTGGGAACTGATCAGTTATGTGCAGGACCAACCCCCTCCTAGGCCTGTGGTGCCCCTTCTCCTGGGCTCTCGGGCTTGCGGGGCCCATAGGTGCTCCACGGCCGGCGGCCCTGCTGTCCTCCCTCCTCTGTGTCCCACAAGGAAACTCATTGCTGGATTCGGGTCCACCCACCCAGGTAGCCTAGGATGCGCTCCCCTGGGAACCCTTAGTTACATCTGCAAAGACCCTTTTTCCGCATGAGGTCCCATTCTCAGGGTTCAGGTGGACACGAATTTGGGGGTCAGCATTCGACTCACCAAGGCCTCAGTGAGCACACCTGGGGGCCTTTACCTGCGTCTTCAGCTGGGAGTGAAATAGGCAGGTTGTAGGGACTGCTCCCGCCTGCTGTCCTCCCTGGGGCCCTCCTCTTTCTGTCACCACCCCACACGCACCGGCAGACTGTCAGCGCCTGCCGACCCGGGGAATGAGCACTGGTGACTCACGATGGCCTTACGGGGTGCGTCCAGCTTTTCAGGTGGTTGCCGGCCCCCGAGTTTTCCTCTTCTGTTAATCAGCTGATCGAACACTGTGCCCAGTTTTCCGTTGTGCTCTTTGTGTTTTTACTGATTTTTAAAGATCTCTATGCATTCTGAACCCTAGATAGCTGCTGCCCTTTATATGTATGACAGATATCTTCCGGCCTCTCCCTTGTATTTTATTTTCAAATGTATGTCGACACACTTTTTCTTGACTTTACTGTAGCTGAATGTATCTGTGGTTTCCTATTATTGTTGTGCATTGTTTAGGGCGACCCTCCATTGCCCAGATAATAAAGATATTTTCCGTTACTTTTATTCTAAAAGTATTAAACTTTGCCTTTAGTATCAAGGCAATCAGGTATTGAAATTTTTTGTGTATTATGTGATACTATAATCTAAATTTATTGTTTTTATTGAGTGACCAGGTGCTCCAGAATAATTTATTAAGCTACAACGTCATCTCTGTCCTATATTTTTAACATATATGAATATATTTTCCTTGCTTTTGTCATGAAGGTGACATTTTTAAGTTCTGTGGATTATTCAGTAAGTTGTGTTGTGTATGTAAAAAATACTAGGTTCTTCCTATCCTATGCCAATGTAAGTTTGAGATGGACCAAATATTTAATGTAAAATAGAAGCTCGGGAAGAGAACGTGGAATATTGGCTGTATCAGTTTTGGGTTTTTTTTGTTTTTGTTTTTTAAAGATTTTATTTATTCATTTGACAGACAGAGATCACAAGCAGGCAGAGAGGCAGGCAGAGAGGCAGGCAGAGAGAGAGGGGGCAGGCAGAGAGAGAGGGGGAAGCAGGCTCCCGGCCGAGCAGGGAGCCTGATGTGGGGCTCGATCCCAGGACCCTGGGATCATGACCTGAGCCGAAGGCAGAGGCTTTAACCCGATGAGCCACCCAGGCGCCCCATCGTTTTTGTTTTTAATCAAGGCCTTTAGTCACAGTAGTAGAAAGATGAAAACAGCAGAAAACCCAGAGAAATGTTGCCATATAAATAAAAACAAATGCTGAAAACTCTAAATGATTTTTTTAAAAAAGCAAGTTGAGACATAGACTTGCAACATGATTAAAATTATGGGCAAAAGGAGTATGGAACCAGAAAAAGTCAAAGTATATGGACAGAAAGTATGCAAAGCAGGACATACAATCAGACAGAAGAACATCCGCTAGTATTCGGATAAATTCGGGTAAGATTTGTCATCCCGTCCTTCTGATGTACGGACTTTGCCGTTCCCAGTGTCAGCCGTAACAGTGGCGTGTTCTGTGGTAATACTCAGTGGTTCTAAGTGTGGTGTTTTGGGGTGCCCGTCAGTTAAACTCACTTTGGGGAGACAATTTGGCAATGTGATAAAAAGCTAACAGATTTTGAGTCTCTCTGATGCATCAGTTCCAACTTTGAGGGCCGTGTCTGAAGACAGTCGCCAGCTACGGGCTGTGTCCATAGAAGCCGAAAAGGGGAATAGGGCAGGGGCGTAGCAGTGGGCGTCAGTGAGTGGCAGGCAGACAGTAGTGCTGGTGCCCAGAGGGGGAGGCCGTTCCCCTCAATGTTTGCATGTGTGCACGCTTCCCTTTTTGCTCGCAGCATGCTTATGCCATAATTTCTGGTCATTTAAAAATATAGACTTTTTTTGTCATACTTGGGCCTTTTGCACCATGGATTTGAAGAGTAATTCTCACGCAATTTCTGGTTCTTTCATGGTTTGATTTTGGGCATTTCAAGTCATTGATGAATTTGGAGTTTACAACCGTCTGTTATATGAAGCGGTGGATGAATTTCCCCCAGAGATCACCAGTTACTGTGTAATACAGCTTTTCTGCAATGACTTAAGGTGCTGTCTTTATTATGTAGTAAATTATTTCATATGTTCGAGTCAGTTTCTGAGTTTTCTGTTTTGCAAAACTGGGTTTTCCACCTGTTCTTGCCTCCACGGTGCAATGCGCAGGCATCACCAATCGCTGCAGATTCCGGCAGGGCTTGTCCCCCTCATCCTTCTTTTACAGACTTTTTCTCTATATTCTCTTGCTTGTTTGTTTTTCCATATGAACTTGGGAATCATTTCGTTTAGTTAGAGATACTTGTAAAACTTAGAAGAGAAGGTGAACTTGATTTCATGAAGACAAAAGTAGAAAAACCATCCCAAGGGGCGCCTGGGTGGCTCAGTCCGTCAAGCCTCTGAGTTTGACTCGGATCGTGACCCCGGGGTCCGGGCATCTAGCCCCACAGCGGGCTCCCTGCTAGCGGGGAGTCTGCTTCCCCCTCTCCTGCTCCCCTGCTTGTGCTCCCTCTCAAGTGAATGGATCTTTAAAAAAATCTTAAAAATCTTAAAAAAAGAAAGAACAACCATCATAAGAAAATTCAAAAGACAAATGGCAAACAGCAAATCAATATTTGTGACTTATCTTCTAGACAAAGATTAATTTCCTTGATTTACAAATGAATAAGAAAGGAGAACAGCGTTAAGAGGTTTGAGGGAACGGAAGGTTACTTAACCTTAGGGCAGGTAAAAGCCCGCCGAGAGGCTGTTACACGTTCTGTAAACCCTAGAAACTGGGCAAAATAGAGCGGGTGTCCGCTTGCACATGTGGCCGGGGGGCACCCGGTCCTCGGGGAGGAGGACGGAGCCAGGAGGCCGCCTCTTTTCCTGTCTGAAGGCACCTTCCAGGGCGGGCTGCGCTGCATGAGAGAGACACAGGCCCCGGGGGCCCGGGAAAGGGCGAGCTCAAGAACTCTGCGAGGGGCCCCCACAAATCCCTGTGTGTGCGGTGGAGCCAAGAGCCACCACCGGGGAGCCCGGAGGTGACGGAGGGGCCGCAGCTCCCACCATCCAAGGGGGCGACTCGTGAAGCCCCGGGGACGCTGGGAGAGCCCGGAGAGCCACGCCGTAGTAGGGCTCCCGTCCCCAGTACTTGACAAGCGCCCAGGCTCCCACAGAAGCAGGCCTTGGGAAGACTGAGCCGACGAGTGACTCCCGGCACTGCCTGCTGCCAAGGGCATCGGCCCCAGAGACGACAACAGAGTCTGGACACTCTGTGCGTCCATATTCACCAGGTCCGGCAACCGTCCAGTTTTGCTAGAAGTGGGTAGAAACAGGAAAATCTAACCCATAAGAAGGAGAAAGATCTGTCAAAAGCAGATCCTGAAAGGCCAGAGATGATGCAATTATCAGACAAGGATTAAAAAAAAAAAAAAAACTTTTAAAATGTGCTCAAGTATTTAAAGAACAACCAAAATCTATTGAGAACAGAAACAGAAAGAACCGAAGCAAGTGGACTTTCAGAGCGGAAAACGTCCTCTTTGCAATAAAAAAGGCATTTGATGGCCTGAGCCACAGACTCGACATCAGAGCCTCGTGGTCTCCTTGGCTCTTCAGGTTGCTTTTCCTGTGCGGAAGGGCGATCCGTCCCCACAGACTTCGGGTCTGGGAGGGTTGTCTGTGCATTTATGGGGACAAGCCCGTGCTCACGTGACTCGAGGACACCCCGGCAAGGCTCAACGCTGGGGCTGGGCAAACACAGGAGTGGTTGGTGACTCACTTCCCGAGTCTCGGAGTTTTACTCACAAGGAGAATCTATGCAGATAGTTCAGTATTTTGACAAAAACATCCAGATACGTTTTGTATTTTTTATTATACACAGTTGTAAGTTACATCTTTTGTTAATTCTTCAAATTTCAATGTCTTTTAACTAGTATTGCGGTGAGCTAAGAATTGCAGAGAGCAGACATGTAATTAGGAGATTGGACCAGACTTTAAGATCTTTTAGAATCCCAGGATTTTATAATTTGGGGGGTTTTGAGAATTTAGAGTTTCCCAATATCAGAGTGAATTTACTGTATCAGGAAAACAGAGACGAGACAATAATTTGAGGGTCTCTAGGTCACTTATTTTGTCTAGAAGGAATTGGTCAATGCTCGATTGTGTGTGAGGAAAACTGAAATCATAATAAATTTCTAACTCCTGTTTACTAGATTTTTTCCATTAAAATCTCCTTTTTTAATCTTTCAGTGAATAATCCTATACCTTCCAATTTGAAATCGGAAGCAAAAAAGGCTGCTAAAATTCTAAGAGAATTCACGGAAATCACTTCCAGAAATGGACCTGATAAGATCATTCCTGGTAAATAAAATATGTGCCTCTTGTTTCTCTGTGTTGTGTTGTGTTAGTTGCTTGGTGCACTGAGACGGAGGCCCCAGGAGCTGCAGGCCCGCAGAGCACTGTTTTCCTCCTGGCTGGTCTGCCGGCTGGGCTCCTGGGGCGCCCACCCCCTGTCCCTGTGGAGGCCCCCTTCCTGCCTCCTCCTTGTAGTGCCCACTTCGGCTTCCCCAAACTCCCCTGTCATCGTCCTCGGTTTCTGAGGCCTTTACAAGCTTATCTTGCAGAATCACTAGCCAATCTCATAAACCAATTTTAACTTTGGGTTTTCTTTTTTTGAGGTCAGGTATTTACGTTTTGTAGGGGTTGGAGAAGACATGAATCAATCATTCCTAACCCAGCTGTGCTCGAGATTCTTTGGATCATTAAAATAACAGTGCCTCGGGGCGCCCGGGTGGCTCAGTGGGCTAAGCCTCTGCCTTCAGCTCAGGTCATGATCTCAGGGTCCTGGGATCAAGCACCACATCGGGCTCTCTGCTCAGTGGGGAGCCTGCTTCCTCCTCTCTCTCTGCCTGACTCTCTGCCTACTGGTGATCTCTGTCAAATAAATGAATGAAATTTTAAAAAATAATAACAGCGCCTCTACCAGCACCCCCCACTCCAAACCTGCCGAATCACACCCTGGGAGCAGAGTGGCCTGGGCGGGATTATGGTGGAAGCAGGAGGCCAGAGGCTAGAGATGGGCTTTTGGGAACCGGCTGCTCCCAGTTATTCCTACTGGGTGGTTCAAGGAGCAAAGATTGATATGCAAACTAGCTTTTCCCTCTTAATTAATCATGGGCCTGGGAAACTGATCCTGCATCACAAAACGAATGTAACTTCCTTTTTTAAAACTAGTTTAATTTCTTTCACGAGATTTTTTTAAAGTTGTTTAGCAGAACTTTAGACGTTAAAAAAGTGTTGTAATAATAATATTATATTTAATATATAATACTATATATAATAATAATAATAATGGTTATTATTATTATTATTATTATTTGGGTCCGGACATTACTACTCCCATCGAGAGGACAGTGCTCTGAGGAGCCTTGCTACCCCGCGTGCAGACTGGACCAGCAGCTGGGCATCAGCTGGGGGCTTGTTAAAAACGCAGGACCTCAAGGCGCCCCTGAGGCCCAAGGAGTCAGAATCTGCATTTTTCACAAGATCTCCAGTGATCTGTCTGCACATACCAGTTTGATAAGTACTGCGTTAGGGCCCGAAGAAAATTCAGCCAGAGAAGCTGAGTTTCGGTAGTGATATTCTGGAGCAGGAGGTAGAAGACATTTCTGATGTGTATCAGCATCAGCAAACATAGCCTGCTCGCCGAGGTTATGGGTAGATTGGATTTCCTGACAAACATCTGAGTATGGATTATTTCTCAGGGATTTTGTGCAGTAAATTCCATCAGGAATCCGTCATCAGTGCATCTATTTATGAGTGAAAAGCTAATTCACAAATTATTTAGGCCTTATTGGTGTTTTAGTGTCCCCAAATCTGGATGGAGAATCTATAAAAACAAACCTGACATTGAAAATATGTCCATCTACTTTTGTCTAAATAGAGGCCGTCCTGGCCTGACCGTTCGGACGCTGAGAGCGGAGAGCGAGTTGCAGGAGAAGGCGGTCTGCCAGCATGTGCTGTAGAAATGACCGTCCGAGGCACACAGCAAGGTTCCAGCCTCATGCAGCGCACGCGGAACCCCGCAGGCAGGCAGGCGTGCTGGGCTGCGGCCCGCGAGCCCAGCCTCCTGCGCGGTGCGTTGCCGGGCTCCGAGGCGCCACACGTCTGCGTGCGGACTTCATGCTCCTGAACGCGTTAACTCAGAGACTCTGCCGTTGACATTTTGAAGTGTGCATAATTACACGAGAAACGTAGTGTTTTCTAGGGCCTCAAGAGCATTTCCTTGTATTTGAGTCCAGGGTCCGATTTGGCCTCTTGTGGAATATTTGACCAAGAACAGGACATCAAGCCTTCTCCCCTTGTTATTGGGAGACGCGGTGCTGTGTGGGGGAATCCGTGGGGGGAGGCGGTGTTTGGGGGGCCCTTGTGCTGGTAACTCATTCTTTGTGATGTGACCAAGTGTGTAAACTCTGTCCTCAGTGCGCTGGGACGCACGTGGTACTTGAATACTTGAACGAAAGCTAAAACTCTTCTAAAGTGGCAAATCACTTGGTTTTTCTGTGTTCACATGTAATTTTCGTGTTGGTAAAAGGGGAACCAGCTCTGCGGCTCTGAGACCCAGGTTCTGCCGTCTGCAGGATGCCCTTGCTGGCTTTCTCCTTCGTACTTGGTTCCGTATGGATCGCATTTCCTTTAAAACAGTAGCCTGTTTTTTATGAGTTATATTCTCAATTAATTGAAATCTCCAAATTATTTGTCCTGCTAGTACACGTCAACTAAAAGAACCTCATCACGTATCCCATCCGTTGCAGCGTTGTGGGAGTTTGTGGGCGTTGGAAACCGCCGGGGCCGTGGGGGATCGGGCCGTGCATGGCTGGCGAGTGTTCTTTGGCTCACCGGTGCCGCCGAGACGGTCCTGAGAAGCCTGGGGTCCTGCCGGTCAGAGCTTCTGTGCGTCTGTCTGCTTACCGCCCCTCTGTTCAGGCAAGTCCACTCCAGACGCTCACCTGCCTCATGTCTTTAATTCTGCAGCCCACGTCGTCGCTAAAGCCAAGGGCCTTGCGATTTTGTCGGTGATAAAAGCTGGATTTCTAGTAACTGCTCGAGGAGGCAGTGGGGTCGTGCTGGCTCGTCTTCCGGACGGAAGTAAGTTGACTCTTCATTCTGGACGCCGCTGGCAGGGAGCCTCCTCACGCCGTCACCCTGACCCTGCACGTCCCGTCCACGAGGCGGGGGCTCCCCGTTCTCTCCTCTTAAAATGCTAGACAGGACTTGGGGGCGCAGATCTGGCTTTGTCTGACAAACATTTGGAGCAAATACTGAGTGTGACAATATCTGCATTTCTGATGTTGAATATGAATCTTATTTTCAGCTTTATGGTACAACTTTTGTTCTCTGGAAGTTGATAAGAAGATCGGAGCCGTCTGTAGCCTTTCCTGCTATTCCCGTAGGAAACGATAAAACCGGAAATTTTTGTTTAAAGGTGGAAGCACATCAGGACAATACAACTTGGTTTTACTTTCTGGGGTGAAATCCAACATTTGGGTTGTCAGAGATGAAATCAAAACTTCCCTTAATTCCCAAAGATTTAGCCGGAATTTATAGTAACATTTAAAACGTATGCACATGCGTCATAACCAACTAAAATGCTTTTTGTACTGATTTAACATTCTCATTTTGCTCATATAATTGAACGTATTTCTCTCATAGATGTTTTTTAGTGTAGGTAAGTTAATTTTAACCTGAAAGAGAGCGTAGGACAATGACCATAGATACATCTGGGAGTCTGTGGGGCCTGTGGCCACTGAACCTCGGTGGTCAGGTCCACTGTGTCCTGTGATGTGTCCCCAGAGTAAGTTGGAGTCTCTCCCCGAAGCTATGGCCCAGCATTTCATGGTTCAGTCCTTGCCTGTGACATGGAAACAACCAAGTTCTCTTCTTCTCCAGCACTGCACACGTTTTCCTGAGAGATTTCCAGGTCACACCAGACAAAGTGGAGGCCCACTCAGAGGGCCTTCAGTGTCTGTGAGAAGTTCCCCCCGGGGACGGACAGGGGGGCCATCTGCCGAGGGAGAGGCCTGACAACCTCCGGGGTCTCTCAGAACCTCAGGTGGCCTTTTTTATTTATTTATTTATTTGTTTGTTTATTTATTTATTTATTTATTTGACAGAGACACAGCGAGAGAAGAAACACAAGCAGGGGGAGTGGGAGAGGGAGAAGCAGGCTTCCAGCTGGGCAGGGAGCCCTATGCAGGGCAGGATCCTGGGACCCTGGGATCATGACGTGAGCCTAAGGCAGATACTTAACCACTGAGCCACTCAGGTGCCCCACAGGTGGCCCTTTCTACCTACACATCCCTCCCCCGCCGTCCTGAAGGCCAGCTGCTCCGTCTGCAGAGGGGTAATTGGCCAGATGAAACAGCAAATTCCCCAGATCCTGGCCAGATGGGCAGTCCTCAGACAGGGACGGTTCTTAACATAGGAAATGGAAAACAACTTTGGGATTATATGACACTAATTTCTGTAATCGAAACTCCCCTAAGACTGGTAGATTAGTTCTGAATATATCCAAGCAATATCCTGTTATCTAGAATACAAAATTGGGTTTAGGAAGCTAAGGAGCCTTTTCAGAAAGTACTTTATCTATATGATCCCACACTCCCCCCATCAAATTAATTTTTTCCCTAATTCAAGTGGAATTATTGTACTTAGTTGTCAAGTGTAAGGAAATTTATCTTGTTAAAATCTTAATAATCTTGAATTTGTAGGCTATTTCTTGTTCTACTAGGTACAAAAAGACCAGTTTTTGTCCTCAGAGATTTATAATAGGAACAGTTTATTACTGTGTTACCCTTAAAAGTGATTATAATAAACTTCTCTTTACTCCTTTTCCTCTCTTATATCTATGATAAAGTTCTAACTAAGAAATAGAATTACACAGCTAAATTATTTTGTCAAACATATAAATATTGAGAGTTGCAGTGATCAAATGCTATGTGTGTTTAGTACGTGAGGGTTCCATAGTTGGATGTATTACGCACGTTTATAAAGATTAAGGGACGTGGATTTGTGAGTCTGTGGGCCTCAATATCTAATACCTTTCAAACATTTCTTATAAGATTTTTTAATGATTTATTTGACAGAGATCACAAGTAGGCGGAGAGGCAGGCAGAGAGAGAGGGAGAAGCAGGCTCCCCGCCAAGCAAGAGCCCAATGTGGGGCTCGATCCCAGGACCCTGAGATCATGACCTGAGCTGAAGGCAGAGGCTTAACCCACTGAGCCACCCAGGCGCCCCAGCAATGTCACATTCCTTAAAGTTGTTTTGTCAACATTCTGCACATTGAATTTTGATGAAATAGATAAAACCTTGTTCACATATTTGTCTATGTAATTGTCATAAAATATGCCTCTAGTTTCATAATTTATGTAGCAGTTGGTGAAGGAGCTTTAAAAAGCTGCTTCGTATGCAGGAAATGATGGCCCTTTGAACTTCACCCATGGTCTGTTACTAGGTGCCGGGGTTCTGGAGGAGGGAGCGTCTGTGTGAAACCTCCGAACAGAAACCAGCTGCGGAGATACTGATTCTAATTCCGACCTTAGCTCCTTTCAGTCAAACTCAACTTGAATCAAATTTTTTCAGTAGTTTGACAACAGAAAGGTGAATGTAGTAGATGAAAGCTCTTAGAAAGCTTTAAACCTGGGGCGCCTGGGTGGCTCAGTGGGTTAAGCCTCTGCCTTCGGCTCAGGTCATGATCTCAGGGTCCTGGGATCGAGCCCCGCATCGGGCTCTCTGCTCAGCAGGGAGCCTGCTTCCTCCTCTCTCTCTGCCTGCCTCTCTGCCTCCTTGTGATCTGTGTCTGTCAAATACATAAAGTCTTTAAAAAAAAGAGAGAAAGCTTTAAACCAAACTGTGGTTTTGTACCCTGATTTAATGGTGTCATTGGCTCTTTCTTGCATGGGGACCCGTTCCTTCATTTGTAGACGGGCTCTGTGAAATGTTGCTGGGAATTGATATTGTAATCAGTAAAATACTTTTATTTTTTTTATTTTTTATTTTTTTAAAATTTTTTTTAATTTATTTATTTGTCAGAGAGAGGGAGAGAGAGAGAGGGAGCACAGGCAGACAGAGTGGCAGGCAGAGGCAGAGGGAGAAGCAGGCTCCCTGCCGAGCAAGGGGCCCGATGTGGGACTCGATCCCAGGACGCTGGGACCATGACCTGAGCCGAAGGCAGCCGCTTAACCAACTGAGCCACCCAGGCGTCCCAGTAAAATACTTTTAACCAGAATATATATATATGTGCATATATATATATATATATACTTATTAAATAATATTAAAATCGCAGGGAGAAATGCCAGAGTCTCATTATTTTTAAAAGAAACAGTGTTCACTCTCATTGTAGCATTTTTCCTTCCCATATTTGTGTGCCGGGGGCTTTAATGTTAGAGTAATGTCCGTGTCTCTGTTTTTGTTAGAATGGTCTGCGCCTTCAGCCATTGGGATAGCTGGGCTCGGCGGAGGGTTCGAAGTAGGAATTGAGGTAAGTGTGGAAACATACAATTGCCATCTTCTCTAAAAGCAGCTGAACCTTACTGCACAGAACTTGCGAGACAACCTCCTGTTCCCATTCACCACCGACGGAACCCGTATTTCATTTTCCCGAGAGATGCCCTCTTAAGGACTGTCCGGTGTCTGCCCTGTTCTTTCATGGGGAGCAGAGCTCGGCTCGTCCACCCTTTGCTCCGCGCCCACCTTCCTTGGGCCTCGGGAACAGACACCTCACAGGGACCGCACTGTCCCTGGCCGCCTGAGGCTTGGGCTCACAGGGCTGCTGATGTCTGGTGGGCGGTAGAGCTCGGGTCCCGGGCACAGCAGGCTTCACACAGTGTGCCTTTGCGTGCGGTAGCCCCCCAGTTTTGCCCCGTCCGGCCTGCAGATCACTTCAAATGCCGACTTTGCATGGTTTCGTTCTGTGACTTGGCTCTTGGTGATGATGGCCTCTCGGGTGGGCTCCCGGCCACAAGCACCCTGTTCCCGGGGGTCGTCTGGGTTAACACGCCTCCGCCAGCTTCTCCTGCAGGGTGATCAGGCTTGCTTCATTCTTTTTTTTTTTTTTTTAAGATTTTATTTATTTATTTGACAGATAGAGATCACAAGTAGGCAAGAGAGGCGGGCAGGGAGAGAGAGGAGGAAGCAGGCTCTCCGCTCCACGGAGAGCCCGATATGGGGCTCGATCCCAGGGCCCTGGGATCATGACCTGACCCGAAACCAGAGGCTTTAACCCACTGAGCCACCCAGGTGCCCCAGGCTTGCTTCATTCTTTAATGAAAGGATTGAATTTAACAGCAGAACTGGCGTCTTACTTAGTGACATCTTGCTGCAGACCTCCTAAGAAAGCTGATCCCATTTCCAGATGTCTGCCTTACACTGTTTACTTGCTCTCTTGCCAGTTTTCTTTCAGGGAATCTGTTTGCTTTTCCTCTAAGCTGTGGAAATGAACCTAGAGCTTGGCCCCTCTTCTACCTCTGTGGAGATTTGACCTGGTTCCCTCATTAGCGACATCACCAAGGAACACAGGGTCATTAGCGACATCGCAAAAGAGCACAGGGTCATTTTACTCTTCTTCAGAGAGAGCTGAATTGAGGTGAGCCAGAAAATTAAAGGGCCATTTTTTTTTCTTTAACTGACTTTTAGAGTTTTCCCTTCATTATACTGCGATGCCACAGGTGGAGGGGACAGTGCCCGTATTCACACAGGCCAGAGCTGTGCGCTCTCTGGTGTGTGCACACCAGGCACTGTGCAAAGCAATTTTGTATGTGTTACCTGGAAGTGCACATAAGAGATAGCTCACACGATCATGGGCAAAATTACTTAATTTTGCTTAAAAATGCTAGGTAATTCTGTATTGTTCGACACTGCAGTCCTTAGAAACTGTCCGCATGTGAGATGGAAATAACAGTTGATAGGACTCACGGTGAAGTATTTCCTAGAGGTCAGTTATCTGGTATATTTAGTTTGTGCTGTGGAACTCAACTGTATTTTTTTTTCATAAAATGATTCAAATTAAGCATTTTTAAAAGAATCTACTTGTATTGGGTCTATCTCTATTAGGTCTTTTCTTTTTTTTTTTAAATTTATTTATTTGTCGGAGAGAGAGGGAGAGCGAGCGAGTGAGCACAGGCAGGCAGAGTGGCAGGCAGAGGCAGAGGGAGAAGCAGGCTCCCTGCCGAGCAAGGAGCCCGATGTGGGACTCGATCCCAGGACGCTGGGATCATGACCTGGCCGAAGGCAGCCGCTTAATCAACTGAGCCACCCAGGCGCCCCTCTATTAGGTCTTTTCAAGTGCAGTCGCTTTTGGTAGTATCTTCTGTGGGTCCCATGAAAAATTGATTTGAAAACATTATAAAACATTAAAGAACTATATAAATTAAGTAATCTTTGAAACACCAGTTTGTTTGGCCTTTGCATGTTTTACTGAGTTGTGGTGAACATGCCAGGCTTTACAAAGGATTTCGGCTAATCCTATAAACAACTGTATGCGTGTGTCTCTGCACATGCCTACGTGTATGCAGAGTCTGCGTACGGATGTGGCTCCTGTTATCATACCCACCTTCAAACAGAGAAATGAGCTAAGGTTTCAAGATGCTCAATTGTTTGCCTAAGATCCCACAATGTGCAAGAGGCAGAAGTGGAACTCACACCCAAAGAGCTGGACTTTTAGCCCAAATTCTTAGCCTCAGTCGGTATGCCTTTCCTTTTCTAGGGTATGCGTGACACACACCCTCGGTCTTCAGAGGGGTGAGTGAGGCAGAGTGCGCGCAGGAAAAGATGAGAGATGCAAAGTGGTCAGAACGCCGCTGGTCACCCAGCTCTCGAGGAAGTGGCCGGACCAAAGCTCGGGCCTCCAGCCCCGAGGGCTCTCCACACTTCTGGGCTCTCACTGGGCTTGTGTGCAGCGGCAGGGAATACCTCCTCCACTCTGGGCATTATTTCCATATTCTGATTTTTGCTTTTACTTAGAGAATTAAGTCAGTAGGGGCATGAACTAATAGTTAACTAGCTTCCTTCTATTATTCTGAATTTCTGTCCCTAAAAGAAAGTGGACAACATGCTCTTTATCAGTGTAGACACATGACCTTGCCAGGGACTTCAGTGTGGAAATGTCACTGAAGACCCTGGATCTTACACCCTGAGCCCTAGCTGGATGGGCTTTGGTTGCCTTCCTTGGCATGTGTAGTCGAAGGGAGTACTTGTAATCTTTCTGACGACCTCTGGATCTCTTCTGGCTCTCACTGTGACAGTCCAGTCACCTCCCTAGACCTCTGTCACTGCCTACATCACAAGCCTGCCAAGAGGACCGGGAGTGTGCGCGGAGCCCCCCAGTATGTGTTTGCTGCATAGTGTATGCTCAGCGGTGTTTGCTGTGCTAACCGGTGGGAAGAGCCGTGGCTTACGTCCTCTGCTCAAAATGAAAACGATTCTTCTCTCTTGTTCTTTCACTGTCTACATTGAAATTCTTGCTACATCATATGGTATGTATTTTGAGTTTTAATCAGCATATATTTTAAATGACATTTGTACATAATTATTTTTAAAGAAATGGGTCTCTTCATTTTCAGGTATCAGATTTGGTAATAATTTTGAATTATGACAGAGCAGTAGAAGCTTTTGCAAAAGGTGGTAACCTGACCCTTGGAGGGAATTTTACTGTGGCAGTTGGGCCGCTGGGAAGGTGAGTACCATAAAGTACTTTCTGGACAGCTGTTGGATAGTAATGGTTTAACGATTATACACGGTTTTGCCCTAAGAGGAAGCTTGAATTGAAACAAAACTGGTTTATGGTTTATATATGTCCCAGAGGGTTTGAGGTTGTTTGGAAATAAAAAATTTATAAAGCACAGCCAGTGTGATAAAATGAAAAAATTTGAAACTGGAACAAACAAAAGAAACTGAATACTTCAGAAACGCAGGCCATTATATCTACTGGAGTGGAACATAAAATTTACCTTTAAGCTCTGAAGGAGCCAAGTCCAATTTAATTAACTGATAAAAGGCAGCATTGATCAAGAAAGAAAAAATATTTTCTTCAGACTGAATTATGGAAAATTTGAAATAGAAGCTTTTCACTAGAGTGATGTGTATAGTACCTAGAGTGCATTTTACCCCTCTCTTAATGAACAACTATTTTGGGGTCATTCAAGCAATGTAGAAATACTGAAAACTCAGACCATTCAGTCTTCTAAAATGGTTTCTAAATTCCATGAAAATGCTCAGTGTAAGAAGAACCCACAGTCCTTAGTACTCTTAAAAGGTACATTCCTGTTTCAAAAAAGGGAGACAAAGTCGGAAAGTATCCGCTTTCTGTGTGTTCGGTACAATGCAGTCCTCTGTATTAGCTCACCCTCTTATAATGGTTTTAATTAAATAATGTGTCCTTCCCCATGCCCTGTCCTTGCTCTAGCCCACGCTAAGCACGACTAGCCCAGGCCAACAGGAAGGAAAGCACAAGGCATGTGAAGGACGTATAGGACAAGATCTCTCTTTTGAGCGAGACGTGCAGTGCTGCTCACGCGGTCATCTTCGGGCCCAGCCCGCCGGGATTCCATGACGCAAAACCTTCTCTTTTGCAGGAATTTAGAAGGAAACGTTGCCCTGAGAAGCTCTGCCGCTGTCTTTACGTACTGCAAATCAAGAGGGCTCTTTGCTGGCGTATCTTTAGAAGGCAGTTGTTTGATTGAAAGGAAAGACACTAATCGGAAGTAAGTGCAGGCCAAGTAATTCTCACCGATTTCAGGAAAGTGTGATGAGGAAAGTGACACCTCAGAGGTCCATGTAGTGGTTCAGAGTTTACAGAGTAACCTTGTGTATTCTTTTCTAACACAGCATTCGACTTGAACTGTATATTTATTTATTTAAAGATTCAATATGAAGTAACATGTACTTAAGAAAATGTAGAAAATACAAAAAATTATTTAAAAAAAGCCATTCTGCCCCTTTGAGAATAACACTATTCACTTTTTGCTTTATTGCCTTACAGTGTTTTTCTGACCATAAATTCCGCGTGTTTGGCCACATATGGTTCTAAATAACAGCCGATCACGAGTCCTTTTTTCCACTTAGCACCAGAAGAATCTTAAATATAAGTTAATGGCTCCATAATACTCATTAGTTGGCTCTATCATTAAGTATGTCTTCATACATCCGTAAAGGTACATACACCTTGTAGGTCAATCAAAATATTCCTGATACGAGAGGTTGTCTGTTATTACACTTTGCCTTTGTCTTTCTTCCATAAAACAGAGACAAATTTTGATTTTTAAAAAGGGATTTAGAGCCTGGTGGTGGGTATTGTGGAGGGCACATACTGCATGGAGCCCTGGGTGTGGTGCATAAACAATGAATCTTGGAACACTGAAAAATTAAAAAAAAAAAAACCACGGGGATTTAGAAATACTTTAACAGGTGAAGAAGAACTTCTACTTTAAACTGGCATCTGGCTAGTTTTTCCCCAAACTGTCTTCTAAATTTCCTGTAAAATACTTGTCTGGCTGCTCAGAGAAAGAGAAGAGGCTGACGGACCGAGTAACTTCTTCCAGAACCTGTCAGCATCCCATGGGCTGTGAGCCTGTGGGGGCCGTGCAGGCGCCCACGGCAAACCCCTACCCCCGGAGGGAACCCTGTGCGGAGGAGACTGGGCCGTCCCTCAGGAGCTCATCAGCACCTGGGACCGTCGTCCGCCCGTGCAAGCCACGGCAGCTGGAAAGTAGGAGGAACAGGAAAAGCGAAGGTTTACCCAGTTCCTTACAGAGTCGAGAGATGTTCTTACTTCTGGTTTTATTAATCTGAGAAATTTAAATGAAGAATTCTTTTAGAAACTTCTGATTCTAGGCCGTTGGGAGCATTTCTCATTGAAGTTCCCATAAATCCTGGATAAACTAAAGCAAATATACTTCTTATTCAGTGGCAGGGCTTCTACATATGTAAGGCAAATCTTTATATAATTTTGATAGACATAAACATTTTAAAGAAATTACAAAGCCATAGTTGCTGTTACATATTGCAAAGCACCATTTTTGTAAGAAAGTTTAAAAATAAAAATCTATACGAAGTATGTGTTTCTAGGTGTGTCGGCTCCAGTGGGGTACATTCGCACACGCGTGTTTATGCGCGTGTGTGTGTATGTACACGTGACTGGCTTTTTATATTACCGGCGGGAAGCTCTGCGTATCAGATGGTTTTCGGTGACTCGCTCTGAGAGGGGCTTGGGGGGGTGCATGCCGGGGCTCCCCGGGAAGTGCGAGCTGTGGAGACAGGCCTGCCCGCAGGTGGGGGTCCCTCTTGGCTCGAGAGAAGACCTAGGTCTGTAAATGCCTCATTTGGTATTTCCCATAGATTTTATTGTCAAGACATCCGAGCCTATGACATCTTATTTGGAGAAGTGCCGCGGCCTGCTCAAGCGGAGGAGCTCTACGAGATTCTGGACGCCTTCACTGAGAAGTACGAGAGCGAAGGACAACGAGCCAACGCCAGGAGGGCCGCGCGGTCGCGGAGGAGGCCCGAGGTACCGTGTCCCTGCGGCCCCGGGACGGTCGTCACGTGGCACCGTCTGCCCTTGATCTCAGGCGCCCCGTAACCCCCCGACTTCCCTCACACTTTCAGTCCCGTGAAGTTCTTGTGGAAAAGTCTGACTCGGACGTGTCTTCTCTGCCTCACGCTTCAAGAGGAAGCGTGGCATGTCTCCCACAGCTGCCTCCCTCCGGCGAGCGGCTGTGAGTGTGAGGCGGTGACGCCCGGGACGGCCGCTAACACTGAGGCCGTGAGGGTCAGGGGCTTTGGGCTCCGAGCCCCACAACGGACCCCGTGGCGCAGCATGACAGCAGGTGCACGAAGCCTCAGTTGTCCCCTCCCCACCCCGGGGACCGCGTGACTGAGGGGCCTGGACGAGGCAAGCGTCCCGTTCCGGGAGAGTCACCTCTGCAGCCTCCAGTGTGGCACCCGCTCCAGCTAAATGCGGCCCAGAGGGCTGCGCGTGCCCATTAGGGTGCTTTCCTCAGCAGGTGCATAGGTTGTTCTGCCCTCAGATGCGCCAGTGTAAAAAAGTACTTTGAAATCATGTGCATCTTTTTTTGCTCCTCCCAGGCTAAAGACGGACCTCCAAAGGCGCCGTCAAGACCGCGGCCGTCGCCGGCACGAGTCCCGCTGAACGCCGGCTCCCGCAGTAAATATTCTTGTTGCAATTCAAACACAGCATTAAGTATTATTGCTAAGAAATCAAGCTATATTGTTAAACTTTACTGTCAAATAGAAGAACTAATGGGTGTTGAAGAGAAAAATAAATGCTCAGCCTCTTCTGAATACAGAAGACAGATTCTCATTGCTGGAAGCTTCTGTTCTCAGTCAGAGTCTGCTTTCTCCAGTTCACAAAGAGCTTTATCTTAAAAGTTTTTTCGTTTCTGCTACTTGTCATTTCTCCCAAAGGCAGTCATCCTGCTGGTTTGAAATGGGGACAGAATAACCTGGTTTTCTTGTGTATTCACACATTCGTATTCTGAGTGTCAAGTGCGCCATGTGTTCTCAGGAGCTCAGGGTCTCACACGGTGGCTTTAAGATAGACCAGGTTTACGAAACACCGGGTTTTGGCCTCTATCCCTCTTTGCATCGCACGTTTGTAGGACAGTCACTCCTGGAATCGTGCTTTCCAGGCGCAGAGGGGAACAGTGCTGCGCCGCAGCGGCTGAGGGAGGTGGTGCTTCACGTAGAAATCCGCTCTCACTCACGAGCCTGTGCTGGGGCTTGTGAGAGTGTAGAGACGAGCCCGACTTCTGTCCCGTCTTTGAACAACTTTCAGTCTAGGAGGGGAGAGATCCCGCGTGGAGAAGTAGCTGCCCTCACCGGAAGGACACACACGGGACGTTCCCACAGCAGGAGCAGAAATACCAAAGTCCTTTCGAGGGCAGGAGGTGGTCCCTCCTTCATGCTTCACCGGGGCCTGAAGGAGTCCCCGCGCTCACCCCGGGTCCTGGCGAGGCCTCTCACTTGCCTGCGTGGAGCCCTCCCGGAAGGTGCCGGGACCGGACCCGGTCTTCCTTCCCTGCACCTGCAGCTCCTCTCCGGGGCCGCCGCATTCTCCTCCCTGAAGGGACGGCCGGTTTCTGATTTCATGTTCAGGTGATTCATTTGCACGCACTCCTGTTGCCAGTGAGTAACGAGACGTGGGCACGGAGTCTGCTTTTATTTTCACTCTGAGTGATTACATGGGATCTGACCTGTGCCTAAGTTTTAAAATATATAATGTTTCTGAAGTGTCCTCACTGGGAAAACATACCTGTGTGGTGCACACATGAAAGTCTTTTGCCACTTCCCTTAGTAGCACTTCCTTGTCAGCGCGGATTTAAAAACTGCTCCGCTCGCTTCAAGGAAAAATCAGAGGCTTCGTTTCTCCTGTGTGACCCTCATCTTAGTCTTCAGACTATGATATTTAGGTTCTGTTACCCCAGGAGGAGACACGATCATTCACCTTAAATGAGTGTCCCTTTTACAAGTTTTAGGGTCATGTTGAACAATTTTAGGTGTTAATTAAAAATATGCAAGTGAACACGTGCTGTTTCAAAATTAGTTTCGGAGGGACGCCCGGGTGGCTCAGTCGGTTAAGCGGCTGCCTTCGGCTCAGGTCATGATCCCAGCGTCCTGGGATCGAGTCCCACATCAGGCTCCTTGCTCGGCGGGGAGCCTGCTTCTCCCTCTGCTTCTGCCTGCCACTCTGTCTGCCTGTGCTCGCTCGCTCTCTGACAAAGAAATAAATAAAATCTTAAAAAAATTAGTTTAAGAGTTCAGCAAATGAGGATGTTTGAAAATCTCTGCCTTGGGGGCTACACGCTTTTTTAAAATTCGGGTAGTTTGTGGTTGCTTCCGGAAAACAGATGTGTGCGCTAGTGACCGTGTAGTGCAAAGTAAAGAGCTGCAGTTTTGGCGTTTCTAAGCCCACAGATTTCAGACGTTTACCCTCCGCCTCACGTGCGGTGTACTTTCTGGGTTTATCCAGGCATTCCTCTGGTTTAAAGTGTGATAAATTAATGATATTTCTAGCAATCTTAGGGATTTAAAATACCTGCTTTTATGTACGATATGCTAATAAGTCTTCTAAATGCCGCCCGCGTTTGTTTTTTTTCTTCCTGTTTTGCAGGTACCGGAAACAAGTGTAGGCTCTACCCTGAACTTTCCAGCTTTCAGGAGAGAGTTGGTAAATACGATATCTATATGTTAAAAATGATTCATATGCATCTTATAGTCACAAACTTCCTAACTAAATGGCAGTTTATAAAACTCTGGGATGGTATTCAGCACTCCTCTGGTCCACGCGCTCTGTACCTGGTTGGGAGAAGTACTTCGTTTGAAAAATGCTTTTGCTCTCCTGGCTGCACTCGTCTGCGATAAGGAGGGCGATGGGGCACCCGAAGTGGACGTGCGCCGTTCCTGCGGTGGGGGGGGGTGGGGCGGGCACCCCAGCTTGGGGCTGAGCCCCTCTGACTCGCAGGGCCCGTCCGAGGACACACCGCGGGATCTTTTACAATCTTGTCACCGTAGGATGACAGGGTTTGTTCATTGTGAATTACAACTTCACCACCATCACATTTTTTTCTGGATTTTAGCCCCGTAAATATTTTTGTATATTTTAAGGATTTTTTTATTTTTCACGTTCAGATATTTTGCAGTTATTGGGAGCTACTTCATAAAACTTATTAGAATTTGCTATGATGAAAACAGTCCCTCACTGTCTTACTTCAATATTCTTTACAAAACGTTCCTGGAGGAATTAAGCAATTATTTAGAAATGTGAATGGGACACAAAATGAGGGCAAAGGTGAGCCGGTTGTCAAATAGCCTGTTTATTTTCTCCCATCACCTTTTGTCACTGGAGTCACAGAACCACATACTCCTGGGAAAGTAAACTACAGGGCAGGGTAGCTAAGTACACTTTTGTTTTTAGTTTGTAAAGATATTTCAGAAATGTCTCTTAAGCACAGTTCCTTACACGGAAGTTGATGCTTTCCTGATGGAGTCGGGCTTCTGACTTCCCACTTGCTTTCAGCCTGACTCCCCCGGCATGGAGCCCGCTTCCCGCCGGGTGTTGTCCAGGAAAGCTGTTCATCCTGCGTCTGAGGGGCTGCAGGTCTGGTTTAAGGCTTAACTGCGCATGCTGGGCTGTGGTCTCCCGCACAGTGGGAAAACACTAAGAGGCTTTTAAAATGTAGTTTGCTCTTTTGAATGTGATTTGCAGCCAGCTGGAGACTACTGACCTTGCCAGTAATTTGACCGTTGGATACACATCCTTCAGGAGCAAAAGTGGCGAACGTGTAAATGTTTATACCAAGTAGCATACACGTCTAGAATGTCATGAAGCGGTGTTTTAGGAGACTCTGCTAGAATTAGACCTGCACTTAGATATCTTGCAGTTAGAGCGGTTCTTAAATTTGAGGTCAACAGACAAGCTGAGTTGCTGAGGGAGAGGGGGCCAGCAGGGACACTGAAGGACAAGGGACAGTGGAAGTAGAGGTGACCCCCTTTCCACCTAAGGAAAGGCCCTCTAAGGGCCTGTGCCCGAAGGCTGTGCCTCAGGAATGTTAGAAACTCCCCTCAAAGGCACTGAGGGCAGTGTGAAGTCAGAAGAAGCAAACCCCGAGTGGGCTCTGGAAGCAGGCTCAGACTTGAGCGCAGTACTTGGAGCACTGGCCATGGGACCACGGACAGTTCTTGGCCCGTCAGGATTTGTTTATATACTTGAGGGTAGGGTGAATTAATTTGTACAAACAGTGGGTACTAGGATAACTTTCTCCAAATATAAGGGATGGTGAAGAAAAAAAAATGGAAAGGAATATTTAAAGTCCATTTTCAAAATAAAACTTACTTTACATGATTGTGGGGGTTTTTTGTTTTTTGGTTTTTTTGGGTTTTGGTTTTTTTTAAAGCAGTTGTCACACCAGTTCAGTTCTTAGCAAGGACTTTCTCACATCCTGGCCAAGCACTGCTGCAGAGAAAAAGCACAGGGCACAGGCTTGAGCCTCAAGTTAAACCCGACCTACCAGGACGTCCAGGCCGCCGTGGGCTTGCGCTCTGCCTGTCCCATACACACTGACCAGCTGCACTTTGGCTGCCAGGGAAAGCAGTGATTCTCCTAACTGCATGTACTTTTGTTCTGCACCCTTTGGAAGCTCCAGCTATCTGGTGCTTGGGTGTCTCAGTGAGACAGCCTTGCAAGGGCACAACCTGGTTTACTGTACCTTGCTGTCCCCGTGCCCTCCTGTGTCAGTCTTCACCATCCACCCCCCATTTACCCTGTAGTTTTCAGTGACATCTGGACACATCCACCACGGGGGCCATCCTGTGCTGCAGGGTGCCCTGTGCTGAGTCAGTCTGTGCCGACAGGACTCCCTCCCCAGTTGCGACAAGCACAAATGCCCCAGATGTTACCATCTGAGAGCGGCTGGTTCTGGTGGACTCACCTTGTGGCCTTATCTGCCTCAGTCCCCAGGGACTGTCGTCCTCTTCCAGAGGACATGGTCCCCACAGTGACAGACCCCACCCCCGACCTGGGGACTCAGGTCAGTCACGCAGCTCGCCGCTACATTAAATGTACCCCGAACCGAGGACGTGTCTGTGCTCTTACTTCCTCTTGCCTTGAGACCCCCCCACCGAAGGCTGAGATTCCTTTCCTGAACCATGTTGGGGCCAGAGACGCTGCTTATATATGGCTACATGACGCAGACCACGGAGAAAGCAACTGGGAGGGACACAGTGAGACCCAGTAGACGTGGCCTCTCTAATTAGAAGCCTCGGAGCAGCTGCCCGCCACCGGGCCCTGTGATCTGTTTCCTGTTGTGGGCCTGATCTGGGAGAGAAGAGTAACCTGTGTTTGAATTCAAGTTGGATATGATGATGAAAATGGCTAATTGCTTCAGAGAGCCTCCGTATTTCTTGAACACAGGAATAGGAAACTAGAAGGCATGTATCACTCAGAAGGGAAAGCATCTGTGAATGCCAGATATTTTCATCAGCAGTGGGGCCCGTTTCCGTGGTCCCTGGGGGGGCTCTCCCTTTCTGGAAGGTCATATCCCCTCCCGGAAGAAAAAGGCCCACTTTTTTTTTTTTTAAATAAGCTATTTTGTGGGCATTAAACTTTTCCTTACGGGAAGTATCCCTAATATTTACAGTAAAGGAGAACTTTAAGTCATTTTGCTGGAAGAAACGGCTAACAGTAGGGCCTGGCCTTGCGGGGCTTGCGGGCCGAGGCCTCCAGGGGCTTCATTCGGGCTGGGCTCCCGCCTCATGGGTTCTTGTGCGTGGATTTTCCCCGAAACGGCTTCAGCTTCTGAGACTTCCTGGGCACACCCCAGCTGCATGTCTTGCCCATATTCTTCCCTCACTGTAGCAGCCACGATCCCCTCCCCATCTGCCTCATCTCTGCTCAGAGTTTGGGTGGCGCAGCCGCACAGTGCTGCCTTCTTCTCTCGAAACCGCCCGCTCTGCCCTTGCACCTCGTTCCCATCAGCACTTCTCCTTTGTCCATTTGGAAAGTTCAGTTCAGAGGCAACCGGACAGCCAAGTCTGGGACCCTGTCTGCTTTTGCTCGGTTCATAATGCCCTTCTTCCTCTAATTACTCATCACAGGACATATTCCTCCCACCAAGTGAGAACCAGTTCAGTGATCAGTGGCTACCCAGGACCTTCATCTGACATTCTTAGGATCTGTAGAGTCTGGATGACTCGGTGATGCACAGAAGTACACTAGTTCCCCTGGGAAACTGGCCGCGCTCGGCCAGATGGAAGTTCCGTGTGCTGCCCACAATCTAACACTCGTGTGGCTGCAGAGGGCCTCAGCGTAGGAGGTCTGTGGTGACCATGAGTCCCCAGGGTTTCAGAATTTGGCTATTTATGTTTTCAGTGTGTCTATACTAAGATGCATTTAACAACCATCGAATTGCCTAATATGCGCACAAGCGTGAATGAACAGAAAGTATCTTTTTCTCTACATTTCTTCTGCTGGTGTGTAGTTCGTAAAGTTACTGTTTTTACTCATATTAACTCCTCAGTTCTCAAAGTATTTTCTTCCTAACACAATACAAAAAATTCTACACGTTGTGTTGAAATTCTTATTAAGGGGCGCCTGGGTGGCTCAGTGGGTTAAGCCTCTGCCTTCGCCTCGGGTCATGGTCCAGGGTCCTGGGATCGAGCCCCACGTCGGGCTCTCTGCTCGGCGGGGAGCCTGCTTCCTCTTCTCTCTGCCTGCGTCTCTGTCTGCTTGTGATCTCTGTCTGTCAAATAAGTAAAATCCTAAAAAAGAGAGAGAGAGGAACTCTGATTAAGCATATGCAGACCTTCTTCTTGAGCTAGTTTGATTTTTGTCTCTGTTCCGACAGTGTAAAGCGAGCACGGAAACGAGAGCAGCCGTGAAGCCTGTGGGGAAAGCGCTCATGAACCGCACAAAGCCTTGGAGCCGGAGCCCTCAAAACCAACGGCTCCTGAGCGCGGTTCCTATTCTGTTCTCTTTAACATTTTGTTTTATTTTTCAGCACGATATGTGTTCTCTTCAATCCCTACCCTACCCACCTCCCCTCTGGTAACCATAGTTCTCTAGAGTTAAGAGTCTGGGTCTGTTTCTTGGTTTCTGTGTGTTTCTCTCTCTTTTTTCTTCCTTTGCACATTTGTTTTGTTTCTTAAATTCCACATACAAGTGAGCTCATATGATATTTGTCTTTCTCTGACTGACTTATTTCCCTTAGCGTAATACCGTCTAGTTCCATCCTGGAGCATGGTTTTTCAATTAAATCCTGTATGATACAATCGTGACCATAAATGTGTTTTTCTCTAACAGCTACAATTCATGGAAGCCATAATGACCATTCGATTAAAAGGGGAAAAACGTAAATACAGTTGACCTTTGAACAATGTGGGGCGTGGCATTTGGGGGCACCAAACCCTAAGCAGCTGAAAATCCACATATCACTTTTGATTCTGTGTCCTGGCTCCTGGGATCGAGTCCCGCTCGGGGCTCCCTGCTCTGCGGGAAGTCTGCTTCTCCCCCTGCCTCTGCCAGTGCTCTTTTGTGCTCTCTGTCAAGTAAATTAATTAATTTTTTAAAAAAAGGAAAGAAGGAGAAAATACATTTACATGATCATACCATTAATCACAAAAAATCCCATGTGTAAGTGCACACCTGTGTTGTTCAAGGGTTGGCTTGTGGTGTTATCTTAGAGATCATTCAGAAGTCCAACGATTATAACCACAAATATTTGCTAAATGCATAGTCAAGTATATAATAATATGCAGTTTGACTTGTGTGGATTTAGGAAGTATTATTCCCAAACACTTGCTCTTTTTGAAGAAGAAAAACATGAGTTTAATAATAGGATGAAAATCTCACAGACCCCATGCGCGAAGGCATTAGAGTATCAAGTACAGAAGTTAATTTACGTCTTAGCTCCACACCCTTCCCAGGCTTTCCCATCAGACATGTGCGCAGCCTGAGTACCTCTGCTTGTCTGTTCCAGGCTATCTGAATGAGCCCGTGGAAGTGACAGCGTTGTATTCTTTCGAAGGACAACTGCCCGGGGACTTGAATTTTCAAGCCGGAGACAGAATCACAGTTCTATCAAAAACAGACTCACAGTTCGATTGGTGGGAGGGAAAGCTTCGAGGTCAAACTGGCATTTTTCCAGCCAACTATGTTGCCATGAATTAAAGTTTATATTATTTTCTTCTTTGAGAATAATAAAACATTTATTTCTCCACGGACAGGATTTACTCTGCAGTTAGGCAGTGTTTAATATAAGCTTTAAAATATACTGCTCTTTTTCTTAAACTTTTATCAAATATGTAAAAGATTTTTTCTCTCTCTCTATAAATGGTTAACTTATGTTTAAATACTTCGTACTAATTTTATCACACATCCTATTTGATAGTTAATATGCTCCAATTCATATGGTCACAGTCCTTTTATGTTCCTTTTCAAGCAAGCATCTCTGAGCCTGCAAGTTGCTCTGTATATGGTAATTGCTTATTCTAATTGGGGATCCTAAGGGCAGGGCGTGAATACCCACTCATGTATTTCTATTTGCAAAGTGCCTAGAGAAGAAGGAATCTGCCTATGAAAGGTCTTTAGTAATCCTAGTTGTAGGTGCAAGCTAGAGTATGAATCCTTAAAGATGATCTTATTTCCTAAAACACCACCTCTGTGTGTGTTGGTAGGAGAGACTGGCTGTTGGGAATTTTAGCCGCTCTGCATTGGACAAAGATGACCTTGACTTTTCTTCTGCGTGAGGTTATGTTTATTCATTTCTAGTAGGAGAATCAACTTATGTTGACATGGCCTAGTTGTGCCTAAATAAATGTTCTCTAAATGATAAGTTTATGTCTTGTTTTTCGTACTTTCTCTGTGTAAAGTAAGAAGCCCTGTGGTTGGACTGAAGGTTAAAACCCGGCACGGTGATTGGCTGCCTGACTTGTTTTCTTTTTGGGTTTACTGATACTTGCTCGACAAATACACCGGTAAAATATTTAAAGGCCACAATGTGATGGTTTGATGTACAAACACGCTGTGAAAGGTCCCACCGAGTTAAGTAACCCATCATCATTTCAATTATTTTATTTACTTATTTATTTATTTTCTGGTGAGCACACTGATGTTCTCCTCTCTAAGCGAATCTCGGTTATCTAACACAATCTTACCGAACTTAGTCACCATGCTGGACACTCGACCTGGAACTTGTTCCTCTTATGCCTGGAAACTTGTAGCCTTCGACCAGTATGGTACGTTCCCCTGCCTCCCAGCCTGCGGTGACCCCCACCCTACTAGTCTCTGCTTCCATGAGCTTGGGCTTTTTTAGGGTCCCGCGTAATTGAGATCATACAGTGTTTGCCTTGTACTGAGTCGTTTCACCTCAGGGTGATGCCCTCGGGGCCATCCACATCTCAAACTCCAGGACTTCCATATGTATGAATTAACCTCACATTTTCTTCATCCATTCATCTGTTAACGAACACTGGGGCTTTTAGACACAATAGCTTGTCATCTGCAAGCAGAGGTAACTGCTTGTCCCTTCCCAATGTGGCCTTTGAGCCATTCCCCAACCGGACGTCTGTGTCTCTCACTCCGCTTCGCCCCCCCACTTTGTTCCTTGCCTGACTGTCCTCACGGGACTCCCAGCACTGAGTCGACCAGAAGCGACAAGGGTGAGCACCCCCCTTGGTACCGATCCCTGGGGACACGCTTTCACGCTCTTCCTGTGGAGTCTTCTGATGGTGACTTCAGTCCATTTACATTTGAAGTGATTTTGGAATGTGGCGGACTTACTATTAACACTTTGTTCATTGTTTTCTGGCTGTTGTGTCATTCTTCTGTTTCGCTTTTCTCCCCTTCCCCTCTATGATGGTTTTCCGCCATGGTCAGTATGCTTCCAAGTCGTTCTCTTTGTGTCTGTGCGTTTTCTACGGGTGTTTGCTGGTGGTTACCATGAGACTTACACAAACCATCTTAGAGCTACAGCACTTCACACTGATAACAATTGTGATGCACATAAAAGCTTTTTAAACCCTCATTTTCTCCTTGATGTAACAATTTACATTTTTTTACAATTCATATCCATTAAAACTATTGTATAGTTACTAATACTTTTTTAAAAATTTTTAAATATTTATTTAACAGAGAGAGCCACAGAGAGAGAGCACAAGCAGGGAGAGTGGCAGAGGGAGAGAAGCAGGCTTCCCACCGGGCAGGAAGCAGACGCAGGGCTCGATCCCTGAACCCCGGGATCATGACCTGAGCCGAAGGCAGACGCTTAGCCGCTGAGCCCCCCAGGTGCCCCAATACTTTTCTTTTACTATTTATACTAGAGTTTTGTGATTTTCCCATCATCATGACAGTATCAGAATGTTCTGAATTTAACTACATCATGACCTTCACCAGCGAGTTGTATTCTTTCTTACTAACGAGAGCCCTTTCCTTTCAGCTGGAGAACTCCCTCTAGTATCTCCCGTTAGGCTGTTTTTGTGATGATGAATGCCTTCAACTTCAGTCTGTCTGGAAAGCCTGTTCTCTCCCCTTCAGTCCCGAAGGACAGCTTGGACAGAGCATCCTTGGTTGGCAGGTGTTTTCTACTTTTTGGGTTTTGTTTTTTGTTTCCCTGTCAGCACCTTGAATACATCACCTTGAGAGCGACCTTCCAGCCTGACAGCGTTTCTGCTGGAAGATCCGCGGATAGTCTTATGGGGCTTCCCTTCTACATAACAAGTTGCTTTTCTCTTACTGCTCTTGAGATTCTTTCCTTGTCTTTGATCTCCGGCAATTTAAACGGAGAAGGTGAGGGATGTCTTCAGCCGTTACTTATTTGAATAAGCATCCTGCCCCTTTCCCTCTCTCTCCTTCTGGGACCCTCGATGCATCCCTTGGCCCACAGAAGCCCCTAATCTGTCTTCACTCCTTTTCATTCTTTTTCTCTCCACTCGTCTGACTGGATGAATTCCACTGCCCTCGGATTTGCTGATTCTCCCTTCTGCCCCCGGTACTCGGCTATTAAACCCCCTATTGAATTCCTCAGTTCAAGTATCGTGTTCTTTGATGAGGAGAACAAAGGTAAAAGAAATGTTGATAAAATTAACTTTCCTTACAACTCGCAGCACCTCCACAAATACTGAGACAAGCAGAGCATGATAACCCTCAAAGAATTCACCACGGTCTTAATGTTAATGCTTTGCTAGAGGCAAAAAGCAACCTTAGCTGGGTAAGAGCCTTAAGTCTAGGATCCAGTAAGTCCTTTTTAACATACGGAAATCCTTCTGGAAATTTCCACCAGCTTAAACTGTGTAATCAATGGCTCTTCTCAATCCCAGGGTAGCTCTTCCTGTCCCGGGACCTGTCCTTGTGCTTTAATAAAAACACCTTTTTGTACCAAAAATGCATCCAGAATTCGTTATTAACCGTTCACTCCTAGACCCCACATTGCATGATTCTTCAGTTCTGTGATTTCTGTCTTGTACTTGTTCATACTTTCCGTCTCTTTATCTAACTTCCCACGTTGTCCGTCATTTTCTCCCGCCCTCGGTGAGCATCTCGGTGACTGTTACTTTGCCCTTCCTGGCGGGTACGTCACAGATCACCACTTTACCAAGTTCCACTTCCGAGGTTCATCGTATCCTTTTCTCTGTAAGATACTCCCTGCGTGCCTCTTCCTCTTCCGTGGACCTGCTGTTTCCGTCCCTGTAGTCTCCTGTAGCAGCTCAACCTTGTACTGAGCTCCAGGCTGCCTCTCAAAGCCCTGTGGTTGTCCAAACGACCTCCTTTGTTCCCAGTGGGTTCGGGGGTTGAAGATGTGCCAACGACCACCCATGTCCAGAAGGGCAGGTCAGCACCCAGACTCAGGCTGATGGGAAGCTGGGCCCTCAGGCAGCACTGAGAAAGCAAGTAGTTCGGCTCTTTCTGGGGAGAACCTGGGAGATGAACATTCCCACCCGCTCCCTGGGTGCTGGTGTGGGGTGCCGGGGTCCACTGAGGGCTGCTGCTTGGTTCGCTGCAGTCCTTGGGCCTCGTGAACTCGAGCCCTGCTGCCCGTCCAGATCGGCGGTCCGGGGGTCCCGGTTCGAATGGCAGCTTTAAAAGATGGGGTGTCTGATGCGGGGGCAGTGTTCCAAAGAGATGCGTGGTTTCATTGTTGGAATAAGCCAGAGGGAGAAAGCAGGTAAGTGTCCTCCTCAGGGCCCCAGGGGGATCACAGCCAACACCCTGATGTGTGCTCACTGGGGGCTGGACCGTCAGGCAGCAGCTTGTGAAGGATGCAGTCCCGTCTCCTCCAGGAAAGGGGCACATGGGAGAGAAAACATGGGAGGTGGGTGTTTCTCCTGCTCCCTCGGAGTCGAGCCCAGGGGGTGGGGGTAGGTGCTGTGAGTGTTCTCGCTCTTACTAAGAACCGCGTCTTGGTTTGCTGCAGCCAGGGGACTTGTGAGCAGAACCACGGTGGCTCTCAGAGCTCAGTGATTTGGGAGCTCGCCTCTCTTGCATGGCAGCCTTAAAGCCGGGGCGCCAGGTGTCTGACCCCAAACCTTTGCTCTTCAGGGAGAAGCTGGGGGCTGGGGGCATGGTGGTGTGCCGGGGAGAAGGGTTTAGGTGACAGTGTGTCTCACCCTGTCCTACTTGTTTGGATGTGGGGATTTCCTAGTTACCCAATGTGGAGGACTAGTTTCCGGGTTTCTGTCCGAGGCATTCCTCTCCAAGTAGTTACGTGTTCGGCGAGCCCATGGGAGAGGGCGAATTCAGGAGCTCTCTCGGGCTATCGTGGTCCCTCTGGCTTCTTCCTTGAACTCCCAGCTCACCTCCAACCGCACCTTTGACAACTTTGGGTAACAGCATCACAAACCTAACTTGCCCAGAACTTTGGCTTCCCCATTCCCCATGCGAGGCCAGGTCCTTCTCAGCCAGTGGGAATTCCGTCCGCCCGTTTCCTTGGCCACAGGACTACTTAGGAGTCGTTCTCAACTCTTCTCTTCGTCTTGCATTCTGACCCCAACCCGCCCGTGTCACCACGGTAAATTAGGCCACTGTTGACTCAGCCCTAGCGTTTTCCAACAGTCTCCGGCCAGGACCCCTCGCTCTGACCCAGCAGCCGAAGCAGCCTCACAAGAGCGTGGTCCTCCCTCTCCGGCTTCTCCTCCCACGGTGCTTTCCCGACAGCTGTATGCCGCACACGCATGTCTCTTCAGAGGCAACTCTGAAGACAGGAGGAAAAGCATAAAGACCCGTGTTATTGTCACCCAGCAGGAAACAAAACCAAGTGACTCCCTCCACCCTTCCTGACCTCCCTCCTCTCCTTCCTCAGAGGTCAGCGCCCCTGAGCTTGTGCATTCCCAGTCCCAGCCATGTTTATGGCTTTCTGCGTGTGCGTGTGCCCCCGGGCTCTGTGTGCTATGGTCTCACATACTTGTAGGCTATAAAGATGATGCAGTATTCATTTTCCATTGAATTATCATAAACAAGTGATGATGTATACATTCAAGGACTGAAAAGGTGAAGAAGTTATGGAATAGACGTCCAATGGAATATTACTCAGTCGTAAAAAGGAATGAAATCTTGGCACTTGCAACAACGTGGATGGGACTAGATGGTATTATTTAAACAAAATGACAAATACGACAGGGTCTCACTCATACGTAGACTTTAAGAAACAACCCAGATGAACATAGAGGGAACAAGAGAGGAAAACCACGAGACAGACTCTACTGCAGAGAACAAACTGTGGGTTGCCGGAGGGAGGAGAGGGGTGGGGGCACTGGGTGATGAGGATGAAGAAGGCCCCGGGTGCGTGACAAACCATCAGATTCTTCCTGACACTCGCTGTGTGCTGGCAGGCTGGGATTTAAAGAAAAACGTGAAACCACACACACACACACACACACACACATAATAAAGTGTAGAATTTAACAGTAAGTTGACATAATAGGAGGAAACTAAATGGAAAACTTGGAATTGAAAAGAAAATAATCCAAGAAGATAAAGAATGGATTGAACAGTAATTTAGCGGCGCCTGGGGGGCTCAACGGGTGAAGCCTCTGCCTTCGGCTCAGGTCATGGTCTCAGGGTCCTGGGATCGAGCCCTGCATTGGGCTCTCTGCTCCGCAGGGAGCATGCTTCCCCCTCTCTCTCTGCCTGCTTGTGATCTCTCTGTGTCAAATTAGTACATAAAATCTTAAAAAAGTTATCAAAACAGTAACTTAGACACAACAAAAAGAGAATTGCTGTACTGAAGGTCAGAAACAAATGCTCGTTTAAACTGCTGGAAAGGGGCGCCTGGGAGCTCAGTGGGTTCAGCTCAGGTCTCTGTGCCAGGGTCCTGGGTTCAAGTCCTGCAGGGAGCCTGCTCAACAGGGAGTCTGCTTCTGTCTCTCCCCTGCTTGGGCTCTCTCTCTGTCAACAAATGGATGAAATCTTAAAATAAAGAAAGTGCAGGAAAGACCCGGCTGCTCATTTCCCACAACACGCTAACTAGGTGACAAGATGTGATGTCACGTTTCAACTGCGACTAGCAGCTCTTCTCACTGCTTTCTTTGTAGGTTTCCCTGGCTCTTCCTTTTGTTTATTTCCACGTGTGAACTTTACAATCAACTTGACTATCTCCAGAAAACAGACTTAGTATATTTTTAATGGAATTTTGCCAAATTCGTGTATTGACACGAGGAACATTGGTTCCCTTATGACTGCCAGTTGCCCCAGCAAGGACAAAGGACATCTCTCCATTGGCTCTAATTTTGTTGTTTTTAGGGATGTTTTAAAGTGCCCTCATGTGTAACTTGCATATTTCTTGTTAAGTTGACGTTTTGGCGCTTTCTCATTACTGTGGATATTTTAATTTGCCGTCTACCTACTTAAATTACAGCCCCCACACCGCTTACTGCCAAGTGCTTTGGTGGGGAGAGCAGGTGCTGTGTCCCCATCTGTTTACAGTGCCGAGACCAGTCTCTGTCTCTGAAGGGGCATCTAGCTCCCAGCTGAGCAGAGGACAGAGGGAAGGCCTGGGAGAGTTAGGGCGAGCCCAAGTTCCCCTGCTTCTACCAAGACCTGGACTCTACAACACTCTTCTGAGTCTGTAGTCTGTACTGAAAAGAATTCAACCAAATCGTCCAACCATGAAGATGTTTTACATTTTAGACTTCACTAAAAGGCAACTTTGGTAAAAAGATAAACATTTTCTCATCTAAAATGCTCATGAGCATTTCTTCACTATTATCTACAATTTGGAAACTTTAACAAAGGTTTCAATTAGAATTAACAACATTAAAAGAAAGAAAGAAAGAAAGAAAGAAAGAAAGAAAGAAAGAAAGAAAGAAAGGAAGAAAGGAAGAAACCCTAACCCAACGGCACTAACCACTTTGACCTGGCCCTTGCCATCTGCGGTATAGAACACACGTTTCCCATATGCTCTCTCGTAAATTTCAGCGTTCTGGGCTTCCTATTTATTTGATTTCCTAAGTAATCTAGGTTCCCACTCAGTTGGGATTCGAGACAGCATCGCGAGCTGTCAGAGCTGCAGACGTTTACAAAGATTGTAATGAACGTTAGCAGCTCCTTCCTAAGTGTTCGGGAGGTCACCGCGCCAATCCTTTTTGCAGAACCGTCTTAATTTTGCTTAAATGTGGTTTACCTTACTGCTTCTAGGAGAGTTCAAATGAGGCCACAGGGTTTCCTGAAAACATCTCCAACAACGTAACTCACTCCAACAAGTCCATCAGGTGAGAGAGACGCCGGCTGGGCCCCTCCTGCTCCCTGCAGTGAGGACGGCTGATCCAAGAGCTTTGGACATGACAGATTTTCCACCCAAAAGTCAGATCACTCCACCTAAAACTGAGGCAAAAGTGAAATCTGACCGTCATGTGAATTTATGAGATGGCTACCTCTTCCAAAACTGTGAATACTGGCCTTGGGCCAGAGCCCTCGCATCCTTTGACATGGTTTCGCAGGCAGACAGCGGACTTTGGGCTTTTCGCCCACCGCACATTGTGGCTGGCAAATGACTCCCTGCGGCAGGTTAGAATTCACTCGGCCTCTCCAGAACACACCTGCCCTGCAGGGCTGGGAGCAGGGGAGCACGCGCAGAGGCCCTGGGCTGGGCGTTTGTGGGGTCCATAAGCAGCCCCCGAAGCTTAGCTCCAACGATCGCAGTTACTAGTGTGTTTCTCTACCACCAGAAGAATCCCAGATGCACTGGCTTAACCCGCACTTTCAACTCTTCTCTGGCACTGAGAGTTCGGATAAGATACATCGGAAAGGGAAGAAGCGATTTTATTCTGCTCCAAGGTATGATGCCGTATGTACACAGAAGATGGCCCGGCTCATGCAGAAGCCCGCAGGGCTCTTCTCTCTCAGTCTGCGCACAAGGCCTCCTTGGAATACCAGACTGCAAGCCTGAGTTCCTCTCAGGGTCCCTTCCTGCAGGTTCCTCACTCTCCTTGATGGTCATCCCTATAGGAATGAGGCTTCCAGCCCAAACCGACTCGCGCCAGCCAGGCCCACCCGCACTGGAAGGAGTCCGCTGCCTGAGAACAGTGGCCCATGGGGGAAACTTTCGGGGCTCCCGAAAGTGGTTTTTCTTTGCTCTTTGGCAGCTCCTGCATCTCCAAGGCGGACTCAGGTGGTTTGTGGAAACACTTTTCTGAGGGCCTCTTCTGCTTGGTACTATCGGCTGGGGATACGGGCTTATGGAGCTAGTCTGAAGGGGGGATGCACAGTTCCTGAGACATAAAACAAAAACCACCACAATAATTTTAGAAAGTGAGAAATGCTAGAAAGAAAACAAAACTGGAGTTCCCGGCTGGGGTAAGAGAGCTCCTCAGGGGGTGCAGAGGTCTCTCGGAGGTGAAGATACTCCAGTGAGAAACAGAGGAGGAGAGGGCGGTACTGGGGGGTTTGCGGGAAATGTCTCCTGAGCAGAAGCACCCGTGGGCATCGAATTCCCTGAGAAGGGCGAGGTTGGGAAGCAGACACCCGCTGCCACCAGGGAAGGGCTCACACAGAGTGGGGGAGAGTTTCCGAAAGGCTGCGGTGGCAGGGTCGCTCGTCCCTCCTGCCTTCTCTTCACCGCAGAAAGCCTGCCAGGGTTTCAAGCGAGGTGTAAAGATGTGTGGCTGGGAGGAGGCTGGGCATGAGCTGGTTTCAGTGGAACTCGGGCTATGGGCAGGTGGGAGGGTGGGTGCAGGATGTCCCCTGGGTTTAGCCTTGGCACCTGCCTGGAGACTTCCAGATGGGAAGGCCTGGTGAGGGACAGAGGCCGAGCCGGGGCCCTGCTGGTCTCTTTGAATCTGGGGTGTCAGGAGAGAGGCCTGTAGAGTGGGAAGGATTGGGGATAGTTGCTGTGTAGGGTGTGGCCAGGGACGTGACAGTGGACGGCACACCAGCCTCGAGGGGAGCTTACAGGATGGGAAGCCGAGACAGAGGGGAGATGGAAGGAGAAGACAAGTTTCCTGGGATGGCGCAGCGGGGGCGGGGGCATGGAACATGGGCTCCAAAGCCGTTAACTGGCTGGAGAGCAGGCAGGTTTGAGGATGCAGGTGGGAAGCAGGCGCCCGTGGGCAAACGCTGTGAGAATCAGGCCCGGAGCGCTGTCCTTGCCCGGCGTCCAATAGCTCTGCAGCTCTGGGTCACAGCTTCCATTTGTACTTCCCGAGGGACCATGTTGTACCTCTGCCCTTCCTGTATCACACTCAGTTCACTCCCCAAGTCAGTTTTTTCCTTATTTTAATTTTGTTTTTGAGTCCTGCAACTTCTTCATATATTTTGGATAAAACCAGATACCCGATGTGCAGGGATTTTCTCGTGCCACGCGGCCCACGTTTCCATTCTCTTCACAACACACTTTAGAGCGCAAGTGTTTTGTAAAGTCTCTTCATCGGTTTTTCCTCTGTGAACCTGAGCCGTCTCTGCCAAACCCTCAGCCTCGAGGAGTCTCTCAGGGGTTTCCTTGCGGCACTATCGCTTGGGGTTTGTATTTAGGTTTATGATCCATTTGCAACCATTTCTGTCTATCGTGAGAATGGACGGAGCAAAACCCTTTGATCTTCAGTTGGTGTATTTTCAGTGTTGACCCTTTTCCTTAGGATAAGAGCACACTGGGCTCCCTGGACCCAAGGATGCCTTTTCAACCATTCGGAAACGTTCTGAGCAAACGTCCTTAAAGTCTTATCATGTTCTCTCGTACCCTCTTTTCCCCCTGAGCTCACAGGAAGTGCCAGCCTCCTCGCAGTGGCCACACTTTTCTCGTGTCTTCCTGTCTCCTGGTCTCATGGGACAGTGCTTCAGAGAATGTTTTCAGACACGACCTTTTGTTCCCTAAACTCACCTTCAGTTGTGGCTGCGGCTCAATGCACCATCAAGTTTTACTTTTCAGTTCTCCCCACTTTTTACTCACTGCTTTCTCCAGCCGAATTTTCAGATGTGCTTCCTCTCTTTGTTAGTCTCTTGTGCTAGCTTCTCTCTGCTGGCCTCTGCTGTGCTTGTGTGACCGCGGGGACTCTACATCTCCTGTGTGAGAACTCCAGCGCTGGAAGTCCTTCGTGAGTCCTTTACTTTGCTCAGTTCTTGGCTGTTTCTTACCCGCCAAAGCCTTGTTTCCGTGCAGTTTGGCAATTTTTTGATAGGAAACAGATCAGTTTCCTGGCAACTGTATTTGTGTCTCAGCTTCCGGTTGCAGACCTGCAGAGAAAGTGTGTTTTTGCCGAGGGCCTGTGTGCGCTAACAGTCCAGAAGGGCTTCCCACTGAAAGGCCCCATTGAGGGACCCCACGGGTGCTGTGAGCCTGGACCCCAAGCCGGGCCGTGTGACCCAGGTGTCCTTCCCCTTCTGTGTGCAGAGCTCCTTCCTCACTAGCCCTTTTGGCCATGCGTGACCGTTGGGGGTTTCCGGTTATCTGGGGTCTCCTGCCAGCCTCTGGGCCGCAGACATGGCTGCTTGTCGTGTGGCCCCCAAGCAGGTCCAGCTCCCGCTGGAGTCCAGTATGGGTCTGGCTGCTCGGGGGGCCCATCCCACAGGACCCCTCCATGTGTTTGCCTGCTGAGCCCCTTCTTTGGGCCAGGCCAGCACTGCTTCCCCGGCACTCCTGTTTCTCCTCTTTCTGACCCCATCACCACAAAGACTTTGAGGCCAGACTCACTGTTGGAAAGTCTTTTCAACCTTTCTTCACTTGTTTCCAGCTTTAAATTTTCTGCTGTCTATTGCGTTTCCTGAGGTAACTCCTCACCCAGATGCCGCTTCTGGGTCTGCTACCATGTTGGGCGGGACCTTACTTTTCTGATTTCTTCATCTTCTCTGCTATCTCACCGTCTCTTCCTGAAGATTTTGCTTTTCTGCTTCATGATCTTCTTTTACCATAGCATTGATTTTTGTGATCGATGAAATGTTCAGTGGCGATACCAACCTACTGGAAACAACGTGGCATGCTCCTTGGTTTTGCAGTTTCCTTCCTTCCCCTCCCCTACTTCCCCCCATCCCCTCCCCCTACTTTCCTCTTTCCTTCCTTGCTTCTATCCTCCCTTCCTTCCTTTGTTAATATTGTCCCTTTTCTTCTACGTCCCTAATCATTGAATGAGTGGGTGTTTCATGAGCCAGTATTTTCTAGAGTTTCCTGTGAGGTGAGAGGAGCTGTACTCTTCCTCACATGGTTTGCACGATGCAGAAACTCACGTTTCCTTGTGCCACAGAAGGGTGCTGCTTTCTGCATTGTGGCTTGTCTCGATTCCTCGTGCACACCTATCTTTTGCACTGTGTGAAAGGGCTGGTGCGGGGTTGGGTTGGGTGTTCGGCAAGCCTCCCAGGGGCCTCCTCGGCTTTTGCTTCTCAGCACCCAGAAGTGTGTCTGCTGGCTTTTCCACACCTGCCTGCCGTCAGGTTCTCTCTGCGCACCGTGGCCCGACGTCCGTTCTCTTCGACATTCCTTAGAATCCACATGGAATCTGCAGATTACACCTGCTGATGTGTTTTGTTAAAATGGGGTTTTCATCATTTTTTTAAGTGCCCTGGTGGCTTTTTAGTGACTTCCCAGAGGACAAAGGGGGACGCTCGCTTATTCATTTGCCTTCAAACTGAGAGTCTGGACTGACGTGTGCAAATGTTAAGGTGTCAGTATTTTTGTGTGAATTAAAAAAAAAATGCAGATATCACAGCAAACACATTGTTTCATAAACTTAATTAGTTAGGGTAAGACAAAAGTTGGTATTTTAATAAAAATCTACATTGTGTAAGTTATACAAAATATAGGCATGAGCACTTACAAATGTGGATAAATACTTAAGGACTTCAGTAACTAAGTCGTCTGCTGCTCACGTTCTGATTTCTGGGTAGCATGAACAAAACCAAAAAGGAGAAACTGTATTTTCTAAGCTTCATTTCCACTCGCACCCTGAGACGTGCATGGAGCTGAAGACTTAGGACGATAGCGAACGTTGTCGGGTATGCCCACAGCAGAGGACCACATCCTCACGTTACAGAAAGTCACTGAAAATATCTCAGACTGAAATATTTTCCACATTCCCATTACGTCATAAATATTTCCTCAAACGAGGTGGTGGTAGTGAGTGAAAAATAGGCCTTTTCGCTTTCTTTGTAGACATTGCGGAATGGCCTAGCGAACAGAAGAACAATCCATTACTCCTGGTAACAGAGCTTTCCGGAGGCTTTTGGAAACAAAAGGATTTTTTAGAATATGTTCTTGATTTTAATTATAAATTAATGAGAATCTAATAATGAGAAGAGGTAAAATAATTGTGATTTTTCAAACACATAAGTTGGTTTTTGGAGAATGACTTAACATCAGAACTAAAAAATTGAATTCTCTTCTGAAATGATCGATGTTTGAGAAATAGTACTTAGGAGATCTCGACACCCACTTTCACCAAAACTGGGCGCCTCTCTGTGGTTTGCGGGCGTCTTACAGCGAGCACTGCAGAAGGGTGCGGCAGGTGCGGCACGGGCGTCCCCGGAGATCCCACAAAAACGCGTGTGCAGCTCAGTCTGAGTCGGCCTCACGGTGGGCCTCACCTTCTCTAAGCCGAGAGACAGACCTGCCGCGTGTGAGCTGCGGACGCTGCTGGCTTCATTGCGCTCGGCTGCACCTGGGGCTTGAGCAGGACCCTAATCTGGGAAGGGCACTGCTCCGCTCCAGCACAAACGCTGCGGAAAACTCGAAGAGTAATTGGCTTTCCCAGGCCTATTCCTCTTCAAAGTTTTCATTAGCATGTTGGGTTTCACTGTAAAAGTCTGGGTCACCATATTCCTGGGTTAAGCAAATGTGTCAGGGAGCACAAATATGTAAAATGATATTTCACTCTCCAAATATCTTTACAGACTAGAGCCACGCCCAAACCTAATAGGATGTAATTCAACCAGGGTGAAAATAAATCGGCCTTGTCTCCCCTCCCCACAGCCCACTCCTTGGATTGAATCAATTAGAGTGAGGCAAAGGAGTAGGTTAAAAAAGCAAACGTGGGGGTTTGAGAAGTCCCGTACCCCAACTCACAGTCAGTCTTCAGTGGAATATCTATTTTAGGCAAAGGGAAGAAAACATTTTTGTCTTGGCCAGGGATGAGCAGAATGGAGGCGAGAAGCTCAGGGTAACTCTCTCTTCAAAAAGCAATGAAAACCTTGATGAAATTGTCAAAAACAACTATTCTGAACTCAGACAATTAAGCATAAGACAAGCTGAGAAGCGTTTATCCAAGAAAAACCACTGACCCTTGATAAAAACAGAGGGTGACGCCCCTAGTCACGCCTCCCACACCTTCCCCGCAGAGCCCCTGCATAAACCGTCAGGGAAGGTCAGGCCCCAGCAGCTCCCTGCGGCGGGATGGTGAGAACCACCAACGAGCCATAAGCCCCACAGATTCCTGTAAAGTTCGCACTCACCCATCCTCACAGAACACACTTCTCTCCTCGCGTACACGCCTCATGCCAGCGCCTGGAGTTTCCCCCTTTAATCTCTGCTGGACCTTGGAAATGCCCTTGCCCAATGTCCAGAGAAGCAAACCGCATAGATAAAAGTGTCCCTGTGCGTGGGGAGCAGCCAGGAAAGGTGGGTGTGTGTGACTTGCAATGACCTGCAGGTAGCCTTGTGCCTGTCTGGGGTCCCGTCTCTGCTCCGCGTACTTTCAGAAGTGTTTCCGCACCTCACGGGAGCCCAGGGGGACACTGGCCACTGTGCTAAGATGCCCAGGTTCTCCTCCGCAGGGCTGTCTTCCACCAACCTCACCAGAGGTCTTTGGAAAGCCACCACGTAAATAAAACCTCACTCTAAACAGAGTCAGAGATCAGGAAAGTAACCTAAAATGACTGGAAAACCACACAGAAACTTGCTCTCTTACAAGGGAATGGTGTATGTGAGTCAGAGGGCTCACTCTGATGGCATTCTGATCCCGTAGTGTGAATGTAACAAAGAAATTAAAAACTTGTACAGAAGTGCTATATTCTAGTTGGTAAATTAGCTGTTTAATGGTGTGGGATAAGCATTAAGAAAGACTTCATGTGTGTACCAGGGTCGAAGAAACAGGAAAATACACTGAAGTTATGAGATCCGTGCTCATCTCATCCTTAGAAAAAGAAGTCGCAAGCACAGGCCAGGGGCAGGAGTAAATCCAAGTCTTGGATTCGAATTAGAGGCACCGGATGTGTGCATAATGGGTCAGTCACGCTTGATGACGAGGGGAGCATCAGAGAAACCCAGCAGACGCTGCTGCAGCCGAGTGGCCAGCGTTGGGGTCCTCGGTGGTAAGATATCGAGGGACGATCTCCGCGAGTCCCCTCTTCTCGTGAGCGACGTGGAGAGACTGAGAACTGCGGACGCCATGAGGACCAGGGGGTTTTGGCAACAAGAGGCAGTGTGGGGCCTGCCGCTGGGTCCTGGGGCAGTGAGGACGACAGTGAAGACATGAAATCCAAATGAAATCTGTAATTCAGTTCAAGTTGAGATCATTGTACTGAGGTCACATAAGATATTAACTTGAGAGGAAGGTGGGTATGTGGGAAACCTATGCATTATTTTTGTGAATTTCCTGCAAGTCTAAAATTATTTCAAAATTAAAAAAATACAGACTTGCACTTGAATTTTTTGCATAGAGTTGTTGTTGTTTTATTTTAAAGTTTGAATATGTTTACGTGCTGTTTGCATAAGGCTTTAAGGCCCGAGTTGTCTTTGGCGCTGTTGGGGTTGTGGCTAGTCGGCCGTACTCGGCTGGGTCACTGTGGGGATTGGCTTTTCTGTATGTTTGATGTGCACATTTGCATTGTTTCATAATTGCATTTTTATTATCATAACAGTGAAAGTAAGCTGTCTCTCTTGAGACACAGTTCTTGTGGGCCACGTCAGCAAAGGGTGGGAAGTGGAGCAGCAACAACTTCGTGTGAGGTAAGGGGCCCTTCTCGCTGGGGTTCCCAAGGGCCACCTGAAGTCCGTCTGCAGCCCTTAGGCTGTTGGCTCATCAAATACTAAAACAATATTTCTGGGAAAGTTACTCAGACTTGGACATAAGTTTGAAAAAAAAGAAGCCAGTCCTGAGTGATTTCTTTCTTTCCTCAGCCGGGCCAGAGCCGTGCCGTGAGCACGCGGCTCCGTGTGCAGCGGGTCCTGCTGGCCCGTCCCTCCAGACGTCCTCTGGCTCCCATGTGCAGGAGGCTGGCGTTCCTTGTGAGCTCAGACCCACACGCACTTAAGTTCTGTGGGGCCAGGGCCGATTCGGACGGGCTGCTCTCTCCAGCAGACGCCCCCAGATTCCCGCGGCCACGGCGCGAGTCAATACAGCACGACGACTGGTGCCGCACAGAGAAGGACGTGGGCGAAGAGTCTACGCGAAACGCCAGTCAAGCAACATGTTAAAACTTCTATGACTGTATTCGTTAAAAATGGTGAGCAGTGTTTTTCCTTAACAGGTAAAAATGTCTCCGCTGTCATTCAAACCAAACGAAAGTGTTACGTGTCTGTTTCGGGCTTCATGGCTTCACGGCTTACCGCTTGTTGTTAAAACCATTCTCTCGGGGCACCTGAGGGTCCCAGTCACTGAGCCTTTGCCTTCAACTCTGGACATGACCCCGGGGGTCGTGCTATCGAGCCCCCTGTCCGGCTCCCTGCTCGGTGGAGAGCCTGCTGCTCCCCTCCCTCTGCTGCTCCCCTGCTTGTGCTCTCTCTCTCTCTTGCTGTCTCTCTCTGTCAAATAACTAAATAAATAAAATCTTAAAAAAAGTAAAAAAGAAAACCATTCTCTCCTTGAGCCCCACGACTGAACGGGCGCAGGACTGTTGTGCAAATACTGGTGGTGAGGACTATCTGCAGTGCTGTCTCACAGCCACGCAGGGTCTCTGGTCAGCGGACACCCCGTGGGGACCAGCTCTTCTCCGCTGAGTTCTTGGCCACACCCCGCCAGCGCTGTTCCCCGGTGGCTGCATCTGTACACGTCCACTGTGAGCCCCCGAGCTGTGCTGTGGTTAGACAAGCACCAGATCCCGAGCCCAAATGCCGGGTGGGACACTGGCCCTGGCGCCCACCAGCAACAAGGCCCATATAGATGACTTGCCGTCTTTGAATCCCGGTTTCTCATCTGCTAAGTAGGTACAAGACACGATAACGAATGTGAGGGCTGGGCACACAGGAGATGCCCAGCAGCCTTAGGGAAGCTCCTGTTGTCCCATGAAACCCCCCACTCGAGCTGGTGATCACCGTCGACCAACAGGTCGTTCAGGCTCCAGGCACGAGTGGAGACAGTGCTCTACTCGGCTTCTGCTGCCATCTAACGCGGTCACCAGCAGACCTGCCCGCGTCCCAAAGCTGTGGGGGCCCAGGGAGCATCACATGGGGTTGTTAACTCCGGAATCCCTGCACTGAGCGTTCTGACTGGAGTTTCTGTCACACGTTTACTGAGGATGGGCCGTGAGCTCCGCGCCTGGGGGTCCTCATCCAACTTAGCTTTCCTCTGGCTCACACTGTATTTTCTGCGCCAGCTTCCATGCCGTGTCTCCCACCGGACAGCCGTGGCTCCCTGGAAGGACATGAGCCGTGTCATTGTGTCCATGGGCTCAGCATGCCAACTGAGGGGCAGGAAATGCCCGTTAATAAGTGGGTGTTGGGTAAGTTTTGTAGTTCCCATGTTCAGATTTTATACCATCTCGTCTACGAAGACCACTTCCTGTAAGACTTTAATACGAGAACCTACTGTGAGACACGCCGGTTCTATCATCCATTGATGTGATCGACAAGTGTCTGTTGTTGGCTATGTTCCAGACGCCGCTCCAGGCAGAGAACGGAAGGGACCCGTGTTCTGCCCTGTGTGGTGGTGGGAGGGCTCCTGAGAAGTGCCCCGAGGCTCTGTGCCCGGTGTACAGCAGAAGCTGCTTGCATTTTCGTCACTTGCCAGGGCCCAGAAAAGCAGCACGAGGATGCCTCAGAAGCAGCACTGGGTGGGACTAATCCTTGGTGAGGCCATGCTACGAAATGAAAGCGAAACTCACCTGGCTTCACTTAGATCTTTGCGCCCATGCAAGACAGTCTCGTTCCTGCCCTGGACACACGGAAGCCAGGCGTTTCCCACAGCCTTTCTCCTGACTGTGTCCCTCCCAACACTGGGCTCCCGATGGCAGGGCTGTGCCCGTTCTCCTCTCGTCAGGGCACATGTCCAGTCGGCAACATGCTCAACTGAACTGAAGCGAGTCTTTAGCTTGCTTGCACCCTTGCAAGAAAAGGCAAAAGAGAAATTAAGGCTGAATAAGACCTAACTGCCTGTGGGGTCTGTTTGAGCCACTCAGAGACAACCAAACAGGCTGGCAGGGCTCAACTGTACTCAGTGTTTCGGATTTTTATTTCCCTAACTATTCTAAGACGACGATGATACTGCTTATTCCCCCAGAATAAGGACAGACAGGAGGGACACCTCCTTGCAGCCCGTGGCTGTTGTGCTGTGCACATCCCTGCAAAGGCAGCTACCATCTGAATTTATTTTCCTAATTACATGCACGTTATCTAAAAAAACCCCAGAGAATGTGGGAAAGGATCAAGTTTAAAATAAACTTTAAACTGTGGGAATGCCGGGGACCCTGAGAATGACAGGGAGAATGAGTTCGATATCTCTGTTTTCGTGTGCTGACCCAACAAGGCCCAGGCAAGGGGGAGTTCATGCTGCCGACTCGACATGACGGGCCCAGCGATGAGATGAACTGATTTCGTTGTGATCGATTTAGTGAACTGTAAAGCACACGAGCGTGGGCTACTGTGGCCGTGCATGTCACACACTTAACTCTCTAAATGCCTAAAGCTTGGGTTTGGGTTTTCCACTGTGGTACAATGTTGTGTTGCTCAGCCACACGAACATTTCATTTATCAGTATGGAGAAACTGAACTGTGACCCAGCCATTAAAGTTGTGACTATGACCGTCAAATCCCAGCACAGACAAGTGCTTCTTGTCCAGAAGAGACCGAGCTGCCACAGCCCTGTGTGCATTATGGCCGCGGCTGTGCGCATGCTCAGAACCTGGAAAGAAAATGGAGCTGGAAATGTTTTGTGTGTTGGGTGCATTGAGACTTTTTTGGTCCAACATTTTAAAGCATGTCTTATTTTCTTAGGAATGGTAGGAGCTACAATAAGAATTCAAGTAGAATTAATTTTTTCTGAAGGACAAAAATGAAACACAAGCACGGTATCACTGGGTCTTGCTTTGCTCTGGCTGAACTTTGCCAGACTAGCTGGGATGTCTCCCCTAGCACCTCTAAGGGGATTATAATTATAACATAAATCCTGAAAAAGAGACCTTCCTGTGAAGTTACATTGGTGACTCCTTAGAAACAAGGTCAGTGGATTACACTGCAGACAGGTTCATGCTACGAAAGTCCAAAAACGAAGTTAACCGGGAAACCACCCTCATCAGTTCACACACCTAGAGAACAACTTTCTTACAGCACGAGCTTTTTATTTTATTTTAAAAATTTTATTTATTTATTTGAAAGAGAGAGAAAGGAGAGCATGAGCCTGGGAGACAGGCAGAGGGAGAAGCGGGAGGGAGCTCCCGCGCAACTCTTTCCAAGGAGACCCTGGGATCTTGACCTGAGCCGAAGGCAGACGCTTCACTGACAGAGCCCCCCAGGCGCCCTGATCACCTTTAATTTCAAATGATTAGAAGCAACTGCCTTTCACCCAGTAGAAGTCATGAGGAAGCACAGGGGTTGCTTGTGGGTCCTTGTTTTGTGTGGTGGACTGAAGGAGGAACCCTTGCCGGACCCTCTTCTGAAAGAAGCAGCGCCCGGCCTGGGCCTGAGTGGGGGGCTCCAGTGCTTCCGTGGGGCCCACTTGGACCAGGCTCTTAGTCTGCAGCAATACTGGGGGGGTTTCTTAAACCTATGACTTCAAAAAGCTGTCCTACGTTTAGTAGAAAAAAAGATCGAGTGTGCGATATATGCCTACAGACACACACCACGTAATTTCAGAAACAAAGTAATTAAAACCCTTAACTTCTGCTTCCTGGGGTCATTACGATCTCACCAAGGTCCCCATGTCCCGCGGAACGACGTCCATTTTCAGTTTAGCCCTGCGGCAGCAGTGCTCTTTCCCCCGAAGAGGACACTCTGTCCGCCCACCTGTGCCATGCGGGGTCAGCAGGGGTCAGGCACCCCCAGCGGAGTCACAGACGCGCCATGGGCTAATTCTTCTGTGGTCGGTGAGACAGAGCTGAGATAAGACCCCGCAGAATCGCAGCACAGAGAAGTGCATGGACGTTAGACCTCGGACACAGGATGGCGTCCACGCTGGACAACAGTTCTTTCTGTAGTTCTTTACGCCAGCCCACGCTCCCAGGAAAGAGCAAAGGTGAGGCAGCCCCCCTTCCTGTTTCGAGACAGAGCTGCCTCCTTCCCCACGTCCTTAGTGCCCCCTTGGTCACCAGTAACAAGGCCAGACGCACACCCTCCAAGTTCCCATTCTTGGTCCCATAAATGACGCAGCTGAAGTGCTCTGTGTCCACTGATATTTGGAACAAAATGCTTGTTAGCCAAACCTCGGCTAAGATGCCCCCTTAAGAAAGGGCCTTTGGCCTTCCCTTGAGAAGTGGAATGAGGAACAATCCTGCTACTGCTTCCCTGGGGAATGGCTGACCTTGCAATCCAATATTCTCTGACCTCCTGCCCGTCAAGCTCGCCCGCCGCCCACGCCGTTCTTCCTAGCCTGTTGATTCCTCCTCAGGAAGGAAGAGCCCCGGTGTGTTGGACCATGAGATGTTTGAAGATGTCGGAGTCAGAGAGCCCTCCCTATTGCTGTGAAGTCCCGTGCTTCGTGAAAGAGGCTTTTCATATGAACCCTCTCCTCACGGACTCAGGGATGCACATAGCACATTTGTATTCGTTTTGCATTTCATTGGCCTAAACTGGATGAGAATGACACAAAGTCATCACAACGAGCAACAAATGATGGAGAGAGGGCTCGCTCTGTAAAATATGGCGTATCTGTGGACCAGGGAACCCTCCCCGGCCCAGAACACACAAAGATGCCAGAAAAACATTAAAGCAAACAAAACATTTAAGAATTTATGGCTAAACATGTGGAAACGTACAGTGAGCCTGGAAGTCTGATCTGTGAGAAGAGGCAAGTCTTGATGGCTGGAGGAGAACATTAGTCCTTGGTGCCAGGACGTGGATTTCGTTTTACGAATGGCAGGTGTTTGTAAATTCAGGTCCTCCAAAGGGGGCAACTCCAGCACTTGCGAGAAGGAAGCCAACCTCACAGAACCACACACCTCTCTCTAGTGGAGGGAAAATGGAGTAAAAGAGAAAAAAAAAATCACACAATGCTTCGACTTGGGGTTTGAGTTCACCTGCGTGGCCCCAAAACTCCCATTCTGAAGTGTAAAGCCTGGTACCAGGCACGACAAACACACGTCCTCTTTGGGACAAAGGGCTGTGATTATGGTCCAGGGTTAGGTTCATATGGGCCAAGACCTTGAGTTTCAGGCCCTTACAAGACTGCTGGTAGGTGAGTGATCCAGTGCTGGGGAGTGGTGGTCGAGGAAGGCAAAGTGGGTGAATAGAGGCTACAGAGCAGCTGTGGAAACCCCCAACTTTGTCATGGACTGAACGGTGAAGGTGAGAGTGAGGGAGGGTAAGGCCCCACGTGGTGGGAGGAAGGGCATATGCGTGCTTAAATGGGGGACTTGCACAGTAATTCTCTGCGGGAGCCTGTCAGCAGGGGGGCTCTGGGGCGGGGGGGAGGGGGGCTCGGCTGTAAATCTAAAGTCTGAGCAAGAGTTGAGGTCAGGACGCTTGCATTTACCAGAAGTAAAGTACAGAGGAAGAGAGTCAGGTCTGGGGAGAGGTCTGTGCCGGGCTGAGCAGGACTGCGGACGTGAGTGGCCAGCAAAGCCAGGAAGATTTAAGGAAAGGAAAGCTAAGGAAGAAAAAGTAGTTACAATGAGAGGCAACCACGGCGGGGCCAGCGGTCACTGGGATGTCAAACAAGACGAAGACAGAGGAGAGGTCCTTGGGCCACTGGCATGGAGGCCATGGACAGTCTTGCCAACAGCCATTCCAGGGGTGAGCTGAGCACAGGGCGGGGGCCTCACAGATCTCACAGCTGTGACGGTGGCAAGGGGAAGGCAGCAGCAGTGGGCAGGGAACCAGGAGGCCCTTCTGCAGGGGTTCGATGCCGTTGGTGGGGGCACACTGGCGGGATGGAGGCCCAGACAAGGGCGACTTGTCCCAGGCCACTTCCAGGCCACTGGCTGTCTTGGGAGGCAAGACGAACGCTGAGTTCAAATGCTGACAGACTGGCAGGTTTGGAGCTCAGAAGACCAAGGCTGTCCTATCTGACTTCTATTCTCACAAGAAAGAAAGAGCTGGGTCTCTGTGAGAGATGGGGCCCTTGAGAGAGGAGAGAGGTCGGTGGCTGTGGAGCCTGGGAGGCAGTTTTAGGGAAATGGAGTGCGGCTGCCCATGACGGTTTGGGGCTGAGTCCTCCCGGGGCTGCCAGAGGCGGCCCAGGGTGAGTGGCCTGGCAGACAGCATGGCTGGGGTGACCACAGCAAGGGGGACCAATCCTGAGCCACCCGGAAGCTTCTAGGTGATTCATGTGGGGCTGGAAACAAGCCAGCCTTCAGGGCACAGGAAGGGGAGGAGAGGGCTAGGGAAGGGCTTTGTTGAGGGGTGGAGAAATCCCGCGTTTCTCTCCCCCGGGTATGAGGATGGTGCCGATCACAACATTTCCAGCCCTTAGATATGCATTAGTTTGTAAAAACTAAAGTCTGTCTCTGATATTACCTGGTTAAATATAGGGACATGCACCTCAAGAAAATAAAGGGAGAATGAAATGATGATCAAAAGGACTCATGTCAATACGGATTATCATAAAACGACCTAAACGTGAGCGTGAGAGATTTGGAAAGTCACTCTTAAGAGTCTTGTGTGAGAACCCAGACATTATGCTGCGGGGCAGCAAGACGTTATGATACTTACAGGATGAAGCGGAAAGACGCCGTCCCGGGATACTCGCTCTAAGCAAGGGTTCGAATGAGGTAAACCTGATTTATCCATACGAACAAGGGATACAAGCAAATGATTTGGGGTAGAGAGACTTTGAGGAAAAAGAAGGAATTTGAGGTTTGTGTTTTTCTTTTATGTTATTGCTCCTTCATTAGACGCTCTTCAAAGCTCTACACACGCTGTCTCTAGTTGACTGAAGCGCGAGTGATTGTCAGGGTGGAGGGTGGTACAGCGGCAATGCCCTGTGAAAACCTACACGGGCACGGCCTCCTTCTTCGAAGACTAGTAGTTGGGAGACTGTCATAAGCGACCAGAGCCAGGCTCCCGGTCCTTGAGGGGCTGTCCCGCCCAATTCCCGTGTCCGAAACCTACCGAGCGTCCCAGTCTGTGGTTCCCATCTCCTGACCCTGCTGCGTGCCCGGAGCCCATCAAAACGGTCCCAGTAAGGAACTCATTTCTATTGATTCTGTTGTTCATTAAACACAGGTTGTGAGCTCGTAGGAGAAAATACATTTTAAGTCTTAGTGGTTTTTCTGCCGAGCTTCTCCTCGGGCTCATGGTATGTTATTAGTTATGGGAAAATGTCCATTTGGGCCACAGAAGGGGCAAGACTGTGTAAAATTGGAAGGTTAAAAATAATTCCTAAAATAACCCTCTCTTTCTGTGCTTCCCCCAGAGCTAGAAAACTGTAGGAGTCAGATGTTTTCTGAAGGGAATAATGTCCCAGGAAGGACTGTTTATGACTCTGAGCAACAGAGCTGTGCCTTGTGGCCTATTTATAGTCGCCCTGGGCTCTGGGTGAAGGAAGGTGCCCTGAGAGGAGCTAGTGGAGGCAGCCGTGAGGACGCGAGTCCAGGCGTCCGTGGGCGTGACCGCGGATTTGAGCTCTTCACAGAGGCAGCCCATGCCGGTGTGGGTCCCGTGCCCATGCGCCACTTCTCCAGACGACAGAGTGGAAGGCCGTGGGGGAGGGGCAGACAGCCCGTTCCGTGATGCGGTCCAGCGAGTCAAGTTCACCACTGATCTTCCAGGACCAAGGAGCCGCCAGGCCCAAGCTTTCCCGAGAAACAGGGTGCGAAGGCCAAGTGGCCGAGGCCACGGGAGAGCGAGGGAGCGGTCTGAGGACCCTGGGGTCCCAGCAGTCGGGGAAACGCACCCCTTCCAGGGGCTCCTTCTCCAGGCGGACGCTGGGTATCCGCTGCCCTGCATGGCTGCGGCGACACTCAGCGTGACCACGTGTCTAAACTGTCCCCGTTTCTCAAGGCCAAACCCATCAGCCCAGTGACCAGCAATCCACCTCCGATGGCTGCCTGGGGAATGGAGCCCATCCTCTGGTATTCGGTCGCGTATGCCAGCGCGAGGAAGAACAAGTGCGCGTGAATGCTTCCGTCAGCTTTACTCATGACCCCCAGCAGCAAACCGCCCGGAGGTCCCTGATGAACACACTGTCCAACAGACGGGCAGTGGTGACGTGACTGGCAGGGCACCCTCGGGTCCGAACAGGAGACAATTTGGTTAAAATGGAGAAACTGCCAAGGATTTCCAAGCAGCTAGAGGCCCTCGACATGGGGAAAGCACAGTGGCGGGACAGGAAGGCTGGTCGACGGCAGCCCGGTTGCCCCCGGCGAGGCCCTCGGCAGCTCGGGCCACCAGGTTCTTGCACGGGTTCGGAAGAAGTACCTGCAGCCGGCGGGCGTCTAAGCGACCCTCGGGAGATGCTTCTGCTTCCCTTCTTCGCTCTCTTGCAGAGAACACAGTGCCATCGCTCCTTCGTTTGCTCCCTAAAGCAGTGACCCTGCTTGCAGGAGCGCCTCGCGGAGCTGCCCTCCTGCACCGACAGTTCACTCTGGTCAGTTCTGGCAGGAGCAGCTGCCCGGGGCGTGGCAGGGGGTGGAGGGCAGCTGGACAGAAACAGGTGCAAACACGGGTGCCTGGGGGCTCAGTCAGTTAAGCAGCTGACTTCAGCTCGGGTCATGATCCTGGAGTCCCAGGATCGAGTCCCACATCGGGCTCCCTGCTCGGCAGGGAGCCTGCTTCTCCCTCTGACCTCCCCCTTCTCATGCTCTCTCTCTCCCATTCTCAGTCTCTCTCAAATAAATAAATAAAATCTTAAAAAATTTTTAAAAAGCAAGGAACAGGGGCAAGCAGAGGAGGGGAAAGCTGGCCGTCGTCTGGAAGAACAAGGGGTGACAATGTCCACAAAGGCAGGCTGTGGGGCAGTTGTGGGCGGACCCTCCGTCCCCTGCTGGCTCCGCCCCTGAGCCCCGAGCTTCTCCGTCTGGGAGGTTATGCCCATGACTGCATGAGCCCGCGTACTTTTTAAAAACTAAATTCCACGTCTAATTGTTATTACAGTCAGAGGACATTCGACTTGCCACCTTAACATTTCTAAGTACACGGCTGAGCAGGGTTAAGTAGGCCTACGGTGTTCGGCAACTGGCACTCAGGGCCCGCTGAACGCTGTGCGTCCCTTCCCTCCCCAGCCCCAGGCAACCGCCTTCCCACTCCTGGGTTCTGCAGACTTTGCATGCCTCGTGTGCGTGGGCTCACCGGCATTTGTCCTCTTGCTTATTTCACTTAGTGCAAGATTTGAGGCTTATCTGTGGAGCAGCCTGTGTCACAAGCCCGTTTGGTTTTTTTTTTGAAGCTGAACAATATTCCGTTGCACATTCAGACTGCATTTTCTTCACCTGTTCGTCTGCCAACGCACGGTGAGGTTGTTTCCACCTCTTGCCGATTGTGAATGGTGCTGCAGTGAGAACATGGGAGTGCAGATGTGTCTTGGGGATCTGGCCTTGAATTTTGGGGTGTATGCCCAGAGCGGGGTGCTGGAGCGTATGGCAGTTCCGTCGTAGTGACCGGAGGCGCCTCCATCCTGGACTCCACGGTGGCCGCAGGAGTTCACGATCCCACTGACCGTGCCAGCAGTTCCAAGTCTGATTTCTGCACGTCCTTGCCAGCACTTGATGTTTTCTACTCACTGATCAGTATCCGAACAAGTGTAGGCTGTTCTCTCATTGTGGTTTCTACTTGCTTTCTCTAACACTTGGCTGTGCCGACTGCCATTTGCGTGTTTCTCTGCAGAAATGTCTGTTCAAGTCCTCCGCTCATTTTTAACCAGATTATTTGTTTTGTTGTTGCTGTTGCTGAAGAAAATGTGCTTTTAAATCACACAGTTACCACATAGTTAGGTTAATAAAGATAGCCGGTGATTTTCTTCCCTTAAGAGATGTCTAAGACTAGAGTCTGTCGTCCGGTAATAGGGAGTACACACAAGTGAAAAAAAAAATCGGAGAGAGAAATGTATCATTTTGAGGTTCCATTTGATTCAGGGTTTCTCAGCCTCGGCACTGGGTGTTCTGACCCGGATGATTCTTCGTGGTGCAGGCTGTTCTGCGCGGGGTGGGGTGTGCCGGGCAGCAGCACGGCCCTGCGCCCGCCGGGTGCCCCTGTGCTATCAGGCGCCGGCCTCTCTGCGGGACTGAGGACAGAGCACCCGGGTAGGCGTCACAGTGTCCTCGAGGGGATGCTGGTGTCCTTGGCACCGCTCGTCTGGGTCTCGGCCAGTGCGGTGGGGATCATGGCTGCGGAGGTCTCCTTGTGAGAGAACCACAGAACGAGGGCAGCCAACAGTTCTCCTTTCAGAGATTCTCCACTGCTGGAAGCACGGCTACAAATGGCTTTGAGAGAAAATTCTGGTGTTGTGGAGGAATTTAAACTTTGCTTTTACCTAAAAAATCTTACCAGCAAGTGGTTTTAAGCCAACAGGGAGATGCAATTTGTGTGGAAAACAACTAACTTAGTATTATTTCAATTACATTCGACATGTGTACCATATTCTAAGAATATAAAAATAAAACATCTCTCCAGACCTTTTATAAATATGCTTAGAAAAATAAACTATGTAATTGCTCTTTGAGTTCTGGCACAAACGCATATTCTTTAAAAATAACAACAAAAACTCTCTTTTTAAATTTTCCCTTGGTGTCCACTTTAGCTAATTAAGTCCATAGTTGACCCAAAGTTGGTTTTTTTTTTTTAAGATTTCATTTATTTACTTGACAGACAGAGATCACAGGCAGGGAGAGAGGGAGAAGCAGGGTCCCCGCCGGGCAGGGAGCCCGACGCGGGGCTCGACCCCAGGGCCCCGGGACCATGACCCGAGCCGAAGGCAGAGGCTTCACCCCCTGAGCCCCCCGGGCGCCCCCAGGCTGTCCTCCCAATAACTACTGTTGGTGCGGACCAGGCGATGGTGTTTCCAAAATCCCGTTCCCTTCGGTGCCTGAGACTCCAAAGCTCCAACACACTCAGGTCCGCCCGCTGTGATCGCTGTCAGTGAACAAGTAAAATCTTAAAAGAAAAGCTCACTTTTGCATGCGGCTTCTTCGGAAACGACTTAAGCCGCCGTCACTGAGGCGCGGCGGGTCGACGCAGGACATGAGGGTCTGCACACGGGGGTGGACTCGGGGCTGGGCCGAGCCGCAGGAGGGAACTGCGGGCGCTCCCTGCGGTCCCGGTACCGCCTGCCTCGCCCGGCGCCAGGTCCGGAGCCAGTCGTGCCCTGACTCCCTCTCCGGGCCGGACCTCGCTCCGGCCCCTCCCCGGGCGGCCGCACGGGCCCCAGCAGGTCAGTGCTGTTATTTTCTGTTCCCTGGAAGGAAACTGAAGTTTGGGGAAGTCCGCCCGCTCTGGAGCCTGGTGCAGGTGGGGCGGGGCTCGGGGCTCTTTCTGCTCCTGCTCCCTGAGCCGGTCCTCCGCAGGTTCACCTCTCTGTGACTCCCACAGCGAGAGAAGTATCTGAGGCCTCCGTCAGGTCCAAATGTTGACGTTAAAGGTGTGTCTGCTTTTCTAGAATACACTGCGTGTAGGAATTTGTGACTCAGTCATGCAAACTTCATCTGGCACAGCCTGAGGCATTGGAGCTCCCAGACCGAGACTTGCTCTTCCCGTAGCTGACAAACCTGGCTTGGTTATGGCGCGTAGCCGTGCAGCCCCAGAAAGGACCTTGGCAGTTTGGAGAGTTTTGTTTATATTACCTTAAGCCCCAAATGACCTTAGACTCTAAATAAAAGTTCCATGGGCAAATTGTATAAGAAGCTTGTTTAAAAAATTAAATTACATGACAGGTTTATTATATATATTACAAACTAGACGGGTGAGTATTTTACTCAACATTTAAAAATCTTTAATTAAGACCTTGCAGTACATAAAGCTTACAAAGAAAATGTAGCAAAAATCTTTAAAATGCAAACACATTTCTAAAAGAAAGAACGGCACCCTGTGAACTTACAGGCTCTCAGGGCAGCTGCTCTGAGCTGAGCCCTCCTTCCTGTGTCACCGACCGGCATCCCCACCGGCGTCTCCGACAGCGTCCGCCCACGGGGACCTCCGCAGTGCGGTGTCTTGCGGTGTTTGGTGAGGAAGGTCTGTTTAATAGAGGGTGTCAATTGCGCCAAGCTCATGATGTCTAAAAATAATCGACCCTCATTCCCAAAACTGCACGTTTCAGTGTGTGCTCTCTGACCTCCGCGTGGATCCATCTTCACAGGACCTGGAATACAGCAAGTGGCACCGCCTTTCTTTTTTCCAAAAGGAGAAATAAGCAGCCCGAGGACTTGCTGACGTTTGCAGAGTTTAGAAGAGGTGCAGCCAAGGGCCTGTCCCGACCTTGATTCTGGAGGGAGGGGAGTCAGGTGCATGAGAGCATTGCCCTAGGTCCTAAGAGCTGTCTGCTAATACTGAAGGTTGTTTTCTTGGGATTCACAGAGTTTCAACTTGTTTTGTTTTTACACATTTCCAAACAGATCATTTGAAAGATCAAAGATGTTTTACTCACTTGGGATGAAAAATCTGAACCAAGTAGCAGAAGTTGGGTGTCAGAGCACGGCTTCCAACCATCCCGCAGTGTGTCTTCCCAGCGATGCACAGAAGAGAGCTGCCTGCGACCCCAAAGGGCCTGGACTTGCCCTACTGTGGGTTGGGAGTCCCTCTCCCCAGAGGCGGCGAGAGCATCCCCTCGGACATTCTGGCCACACCAGGTGCTGGGCACAAGGAGCACGAAGCCCCAGCCACCTGCTCGGGGGATGGAGACGAGGCAGGTGCTGGTTCCCCCAGCCCAGCCGGAGCCCGAGGCACTGTTTTCTCCAGCGGAGCCGGAGGTTTATAGGTGGGGAGGGAACATGGAGTTCCTGCAACCCTCATGGAGCGGCATCGACGCAGGTGGTCGTGCTTCGTGTCTGGATCTTTTATTTTATTGTGTTCTGTTAGTCACCGTGCAGTACGTCATTAGTGTTTGATGTCGTGTTCCACGATTCATTGTTTGTGTGCAGCACCCAGTGCTCCGTGCACTATGTGCCTCCTTAGTACCCACCACCGGGCTCACCCATCCCCCACCCTCCTCTCTGCAACCCTGTTTGTTTCCCTGAGTCCACAGTCTCTCATGGTTCATCTCCCCCTCCGATTTCCCCCAACTCCCTTCTCCTCTCCATCTCCCCATGTCCTCCGTGTCATTCCTTATGCTCCGCAAGTAAGTGAAACCATGTGATAACTGATTCTCTCTGCTTGACTCATTTCACTCAGCATAATCACCGCCAGTCCGTCCGTGTTGATGCAAACAGTGGGATGCATCCTTCTGACGGCTGAGGAATGAAGAAGACGTGGTCCATGTATGCAATGGGATATGGCTCAGCCATGTCTTGGACCTTTTTGCAGATGTCCGCCTTCCTCTGCTTTGAGCCGCAGGGGAGTTCACCCCATGCGGTCTCGGTTTGCAGACTGTCCTCTCTTCTCTGTGTGGACATTTGTAAACAGTTGGTCCTGGGATGTGCTGGAAGTGACTTTCCAGGCACCGTCTCCATCCCTCCACTGCCTGCATTTTCTTTCTCTGTCTGTCCTAGAGGCTACCCGCGGCAGAGAACACGGAATCAGGTCTCATGAGTCACGCAGGGGTCCCTTGGTTCCAAAGGAAGCTGCATCGGATTCAGGAATCTCAGGTCTTAGTGTGTGAACAGGATTCATTTCTAGACAAGGAGAACAGGAGGACAGGGAGATGACAATCCTCCTGCCAAGGGCACACCCCCAGCTACCCAATTGCCTTGTTTGACCTATTTTTCATGGCTTGGGATGGGTATGTACACACATGTGCAGATATATGTGCATATGTGTGTATTTACATTGTGCACATACACACACGTGTGTGCACATGAACGTGTGCACACCTGTGCTCGCATGGCTGTCCAGGTGTGCGGGTGTCCATATGCATGTGTGCAAGTGTGTGCACGCCTGCACAGGTGTGCAGGTGTGCGTGTGCTTGTGTGGGTGCGAGTGTGTGCACGCCTGCCCAGGTATGCGGGTGTGCGTGTGCTTGTGTGGGTGCGAGTGTGTGTGCCACATTTGCTAATTTGGTCTCCAGAAATCTGACGAGTCTTTGCTGTGTTTTCTGTGGGTACATACATTTTGATTTCTTAACATGGACATTTTGCAGTTATGTGGGTCATTCTTTCCAAGTGAGGGTTTAATTGCTTCGCATCTGGAATATCTCAAGTTTATCCTTCTTAGAATCAGTGTCGTGAGTGTTTTCCCCTGGGTCCATTCAAGAGTCGCTGCCAGCACCAGGCTCTCTAATTACAGGGATCCGTGCACCTTCTGGCTCCGCGACACGCACTTCTGTGTTTCAGGCTTCTTTCTCCCCTGTTTGCATATTGTCCTTCCGCCGCCTCTGTCTCCCAGTGCCCCGAGTCCCCATCTCACCCCATCACGTCCGGGCGACGGGCGTCAAGGGCACGGAGTCAGGTGTCTGGAGCCCTGGTCCTGCCCCCACCAATTACTGGCCGAGGCAGAGCTGCGTTCTAGCGGCAGCTGCATTGATTCTTGCACTTCTCGAGACTGACTTACATGTAGATTTTTGCATAAATTCATAATAATCATAATTACAGAGTTGCTAAAAGGCCAAACAAGACACTGTGCATCAGCCTATTTCGTAAACTTTAAGCTCAGATCT